>PKRV01001177.1:4777212-4795375 GCA_003709505.1 Hyphantria cunea
CGCTTCCTCCAAAATTTGGAAGAGGCGCACGAGCTTCCTCGGCTCTCGTTGCCGCTTCCCGCAGACAGCTCTGCCGTCTCCATCCTCTCCTCCGCCAAGACTGGCTCAACGTCATTTTTATTTAGGTTTATAGTCTTTTCATCCATAGCTTATCCCACGAGTATGGGGGAAACAAAGTCCATCCGAGCGGTGCCCCCTGCACCCGGATAAGCCTATATACTGTGGAGGTCGGCCGGTATCCACAGGTTTTTACGACTTAGCTGTCGGGTGTTATAGACTGTCCTTGTCATGAGCCGGCCAATCAAGGCAAGCCCTCCGGCCAGCAAGTTTTCAGCGTACCCTCCTGGAGCCATCAGTCAGGTCGTTGTTGAGCCCCTGTTGGTTACGGAATCGACAAGGTGGCTAACCCTATCCCACCGACGGTGGCAATAGTGCCTGTCAGCCCCTGAGTTAACAGAGGGCTGACCCGCCCCTCGCACTCCAATACCCCTTTAACTAGATCAGAGGGACGCTTAGAGTGCTCTTCGCAGCAGTCTTGGTCAGACTCCGCCTGGTATCCCGCTTAGTCTGGAGTCTCACTCTAGGCCAATCCGGCATGAGTGGCTCTACCGGCATAGCCCTAGGGATCATAGACCCACTCAAGCCCCCACACGACGACAACGTAGGGATACGGTCGTGGGGGCGGCTAAAGTCCTACGTCAAATTCAATGAAATTTGGAATAGAGCTACTTTGATTCTTAAAAAATTACATAGGTTACTCTTTACTGTGATAACTGATATACGATATATATATGATGTGATACAATAATAAGGGCGGAGCCATGGGAAAAGCCAGCAGAATGATTTTTTTTTTGGTGCGTACGACAACTGTAACCCGTAATGGCTCCTCCAGACTAATTGCGAAAGTACTAGACGAAGTACTCGGGAAACTTGACCGCAGTCCGAAGTACGCGCTACATACTCATTCAACTTCGCGAGGACAGACTCGCGTTACTTCGAATCCCTTGACTCAGGCGAAAAACCAACACCAAATGAAAGTTGTCCGAGGCGAGCTGAGGTACTACGAAGTAAGTCCTAATCTCGTTCAACTTCGCTATTAGCGTGGAAGCTATTTAACATAATTGCTTATCATGGAACGCTACTTCAAAGTCAGTATTTAGACTTATTCAATAAGGTCAAATCTTGTAGTGAGTTAAGTTTACATTTATATTGGTAGGAGAAAAAAATGTATTTGGGTATTAAGTATGCCACTTCTTGCTCCTATTTCTTTAACTATTTTATTAGCTAGCTGTGACACTGGTGTTATTAGTTTATAAGTATAGTGCCAGTAATTATCTGTCAGTAGTTTCAGGTATACTGATAATTGGGCTTAGTTGGAAACCAGCGACAGGTTTTTTGCTTGACACAATGCTGAATTGGGTCCGTTTTTGGTCCTAGATAATAGTTTTTTGTTATGCGTATTTTTGTCTATATTGTGCTTGTTAATATAAATAATTATTCATTTTATTTTTCATTGTCATTTTCATTTCTGAAATTGATCGATTCCCGATACAGCAGCACTGTTTGAATTTAAGCTTTAAATCTGACTAATAGTTCCTGAGATTAGCGCGTTCAAGCAAACAAACAAACAAACTCTTTAGCTTTACACATGAGTATACAGATAACAAAATTGTAAGAGTTTGATGTCTGTACATAAAATATAATAAATAAAAACTTATTATAGAACTCCTTATTCAAGTAACGGAACTCAAAATAACAGTTTTTAGTTCAGTTGTCTTTTTGTCTGTTTATCTCTGTGTGTGTATAATGAGTAAAGCCACTCCCGAGATTGGTACGTTGTGCGTACTAATCTTGGGAGTGGCTTTACTCATTTGGATATAGTTTTTTTTCTTGTATTGTTCTGAACTTGACTTAATATTGAGTGTTTATTTCATTTATAGATTAACAAAGAAAATAATTATATCATAAATATATCTAAATCCATCCATCTATATCATAAATTCGGCATATATCTATATCATATATATATCATAAAATATTAACGAAGTGATGATCATTTACTGTAAAGATACAATGAAGTTGACGTTCCCAAACGGTTTTCCATTTTCCACAAAGTTCACCACTGCGTCTAGAGTGGAATTGTGATTTTAAGCTGTGCTTTCTTAGCCATTACCAAGTATCTTTTACTATACGTAAGACGTTAGACAAACAATCTATTTTCTACTTAGTTACCTAAATAAATATTTCATCAAAGAAAATGTGAACTCGATTCAATTTTAAGACTACGCATAATTTTGTTGGAGGTTTATTATAGGTCTAAAACTAACAAGACTAGCGCTCTTACTAATTTTGCTTCAAACATAAAATAGCAGATAACAAAAACTTCAACTTATACATACAAAAATAAAACGACAAGTATCCAGGGCACAGGTGTACAGGGCAATATATATGTTATATATCAGTTATAGAACCTTGTTTTAATAATCTCTTTTAAGTATAAAATACAGACATATTGCTAGTATTTACATTTATAGTATCCAATTAAAAGACCAATATTTCTTCAAGGGAGTTTTATAGCAAACATTGTCTAGAGTTGGACAAGATACAAAGGCGTTATCGTCAAAAGAAAATTACATGTCACGAAAATAACACATCAGCGCGTTTAATTAAAAGAATACTCTTTCTTCATCACACAAATGAGGCTCGTAATCAGTATGAAGAGGACAAAACATGTTGTGTGACGACTTTTTTGTTTCTCCGAAATGATTATTAGAGACTTAAATTTTAAGGGCTCTCCCCTCTCTCTCCCTCGACGCGTTTAAGACGCTTTAATTAAGGGTATTCTTAGATCGAGATGCTAAAGTTCGACACTTAAGTCCTTTGTTATTGTAAAAAGTTTAATATCGTGCGAAGATTCGCGAATCATGTTTGACTTTTACTTTTTAAAGGAGCTTTTGAAGAAACTTCTTTCTATTGTGAGAGCGCAAAGTTTGGAGTTGGAAGATAATGTTTTCTTGTCTAATACTTTATGTATGTGTTCCTGTAATATGTATATATATGTATATGACGCTTCCATTTTTACTGTCTGTCTTAATGATATTAGAAAAATTCGTTGTCTTTTGTCTTTGCAGTAATAATTAAAATACTAAACGAGTGTGGTTCTACATTTATAGTTCATCATCATTATCATCATCATCAGCCTATCGCAGTCCACTGCTGAACATAGGCCTCTCCAATTTTACGCCACTTAGTTCGATCTGTGGCTTCTCGCATCCAGCTCCTACTTTTATAGTTACTAGGACATATTTGGTCGTGTTGCATCAAGAGCATATAGTTCTCATACATTTAGTTGAGTTATATTTAGTTGTAATAGGAGCGACAATTTATTAAAGTTTGTTTCTATATAACATTAATTTAAGTTGAAGCTGTTTATTGTTTTATAACATGGTTGCGTTAGATATCCCTGTTAAATAACGGGTTATCAAACCCTATTGTGAAACAATGTAAAAGGGTACTTATTTTCACCATCACTATTTATTACTGTTTTAAGAAACAATTAATGAATTAGTTTAAACAAGAAATATTTTTTTAGAAAAAAATACCCGACTATTCAATCATCTTTATTAAATTCCTTGAAAAACTATTTATTTAATTTATTTTGATGAACATTTTATTTATTTTTTTATTTTGATATACTCAGTGACACTGTTATGACTAAGACGACTCTATTGACACCACTTACAAAAATATACGACGAGCTGTTTAGGCTCTAGGGCGTGCCAAAGTAATTTACATACATACACTCAAAAACCCTTTACCCTCCTCCTTTCGCAGTCGGGTAAAAATATAGACACTTTTAAAAACGAGTAACGAATTAATAAAATAAAAAATCCGACTGGGTCAATAGTTGTCATCTTTATTAAATTTATTGAAGAACTGAAAATATAGAAAGGATTGAAAAGGAAAAAAATATTATTAATATTTTGTTTTTTTTATATACCCAAATTGAACCGTTTGGGTTCTAGGGCGTGCCAAATAAATTTGCTTACATTTTTGTATTTTTGAGAATTTCGTAGTCGGGTAAAAAGATAGAGAATTTTAAAAAGTAAGCTATAAAATATATATACAATATCAATTAAAGGTGTTTATAGAAATTGAACTCTTTAGAATCATCCAACACCACCAGAGCTCTTTTCAATCGGATCTTTATGGCTCAGCACGGAATCATGCGCCCCTATAATCCACATGCAAACTACAGAACACGTTAACACAAAAGTACTTATTACAATTAAAATGAAATCGGACTCAAGAATCACCAACATCACTACTGCCGAATTCAATCGCATTTTTTTCAAATTTAATTCACGTGCAGTACCCTGCTTGGAGTGAAGTTGTAAAAAGATACTGTTAAAAGTCCAACGGTACGTTTTGGAGCCTTCTATTTGTTTGTTCTACTTTATTTAGAGTACTTGGAGAGCTGCGTCTTTTCTTCTTTTTTAATAATGTCTGTTTTTTGTTTGATTTATATTTTGGGAATATTGACAAAGGACCAGAATAATAATCCACTTACACACTAATAATGCTTTGTGTAAACTTCACTGTGTAACAAAATACATTGTTTGTTTTTTTATGCCATCCGTTTCTTTTCGTTAATATTTAAGAGTTATTAATATGTTTCGACAATTTAATATGAGAACAAAGGCAATAAATCACTAGAATTGTGTAAATATAACTTTGTTGTTAATTGAATTACGTATATAAATAAAATCAATAGCAATATAATATGTATATCTTTCGATTGACTGCACTACATTGGTTAATTATTTTTTTACGTGTTTTTTTATCGTCAGGACAAGGTTTGTATACACACATACATACAGAAAACCGAAAGTGTTATATTTTCATAGTCAGATTGGTCGTAAAAACTGCGACCCTGCGGAAAGTTAACACGGGCTTACTAAAATAAGTTTTTTCCGTTCGCCGGGTCAGATAGAATATAATAAGGTTGATTTTAAATATCTGTCTAATGGGTTGTGAAGATGTTGAGGTGTAATTTTTTTTAATAATCTTAAACTAATTTGAGAAAGTACTAAAAATTCGAAAAAAAAAACGTCAAAATGTTATAACACTTTCGTAAGACTACTTTTTATATGTATATTCTGGTTTTAGTGGTACTTCTTATGAGTAGAAGAAATCCGCGTTTTGACAAACGTAACCAATATCTGCCTTATCGTGTCGGTTAACCGTCCCTTCAGATTATGAGAGAACTGGAACAGAGAGTGCACCTTCGCTTGCGCACACACTTGTGCACTATAATATCTCCTTCGTAGTTGGCTGGTCGCAGTAGCCGAAATTGGCTAGAAGAACATCATCCTAATAATGATTACATTTTACAGAATTTCGGTAGAAGTTACTGCATGCGCAAAAAATATCAGAATAACTCCTAAGCGCTCCGTGAAGATTCAGTTACCTACTTGTTTTATTTTTAACAACACGTAGGTTGTATCTGTATCGGTATAGTACAATTGTCAAAGCGTGAAAGATTTATGGTAGACTAGCAAAAATACAAAAAGAATATACTTTTAACAAAGGTTAAAAATGTTTTATTTTTTGCCATTGGATATATTCCCAAATTTATAGCTGACTCTTAAATCTTTTTCGCATGTATGTTATACAAAATTTTACCTATTTTTGTACGGGCTTTAAATAAATCTAAAATCAAAAAGACTGTAATGATTTTAAAATGCCGCTAAAGTCACTACAGAATTTACTTGTAATTTAACAAAGTACGAAATACAATGTCAGAGAAATATTTTCATGAAAACATATTGTGTAATAGGATGTCCTTCAAAATCTTTTTATTTTAAATATGATTCCGAAATTAAATCAACAGTTTAATTTAGAAAGCCGCCCAAAAATGTTTTATCCAGCAAAACATTATTTAAATTAAGTTTGTTAATTGTATGCTCGTAACCTTAACACAATTAAACTCCAAAACAAAAATAAAATTCCAAACAATAAACTCGAAACAATGCTTAAAATAAGTTTTATTTCAATTCGAGGGACCATTTTGTAACCCTTGAACCGATTAAAACTAATGAAACAGAAAATATTGCTAATGAAATTGTTTGTAACGAAAATTTCTCACATAATCACAAAAGACTAGTGTGCAGAATCACTGCTTTGATCTCTGTCACGAGTACAAAATGCCACATTAAAATAATAGGAGAGAGGTACGTGCTTACTTAATGTTAAGCTCTAGTTCCATTAGCCGAACAGCCCATAGCTCGAACATTCGGTCGTGAGGTTTTATCGCTGAATTTGTTTTGATAAAATATTACGTCTTTTCGGCTTTTCAGGACAACCTTTGAAATTATTAGGTGATTATAACACCCTATTTTGGAGGCTTGCCATTTTGTGGATATTTGTTCAGGTAATGTTTTATTTTCTAAGTGGGTTTAATATATAAATTCTTTACTTTTCTCATTTTTGGATTTCTAAAGAGCGTGCTAGATTAATAATATATGCGCTATGAATATGAATCTCCTTTTAAATAAATAAAATATATAATTTTTATTTTTATATTTTTTTTATTATCTTTTATTTGAAATATCTAATAACTGAGGTGTTTGTTTCGTATTTTGATCTCTTTGACTATCGTATTCTGATCTACCAATTGCTAGTAGACACATATATTAAATGAAAATTACTATACTATGTCTGTTTTTGTGTATTTGATTTAAAAAATATTTTATATTTATGTTACGTAGAAATGTATGAATGAATTGTATAGGTCCATTCACTATCAACGACATTAGAAAGTTAGAGTGTACATCAACTTATAAATATATATTTTTTCATATTTCTTTGTCGTTTTTCTAGTTATCAACATTATCAAACTGAGATTAATTTGCGAACGGTAAATTTCAATGCAAATGTAGTTTGGAAACAGAACTTTCACCCTGTCTTATCACAAATCAAACGTAAAACCGATAGCATGAATGCTGTGTACATACACATATCTGTATTGTACATAAACAGCAACACACACAACTTAAACTAATGAAAATCCATCGAGACAATCTTAACTAAATATTTGTCCTCCAACATTCGCGTGATTCCGACAGACCTTAGCTTATATATCATTAATACATATCAATGTTCTTAAGGAAATTCTCGAAATAACAGAAATCATCCGAATAAATCAAAGAGGTTCTCAATATACTTGTATATGTGTGTGTTAAGCTTTATTTTTCCACGTAAACGGGAATCTTCTTAACCTTATAGAGAAGGTTAATCCTTTAAGAACATTGTTTATACGTTTTGAGCTGATACCCAGGAAATCGAAACGTATTCTGATAATAGGATGTTTTAAAGATTTAATTGAATATAAATGAAAATTTTTATGAGACGGATTTCATTGTAATGTTCTCATTTTTTATGGAATTGGTGGCATATAAGCAGACGTAAAGCCTGATTGTAAAAGATTACCGTCGCTCATCTCAGCGATGACACCCGCAACACCAGAGGCATCGCTAGTGCTTTGCCGGCCTTTGGGGAAGGGGTGGGTATGGGTCTCGGGTATTTTGACTCACTCGGTAAATCACAGCGCAACCCCTTTTTCACACTGATTTTCTGTGAGGCCGATCGAGCCGGCCCATGCATGCCGAAGCGTGTCTTTCGCACTGGAGATGAAAAACCATTTCTTTTCAACATTTTTTTTCATAATATTTATATCTGTAAAAGAAGGAACTTACAGACTTTTTTACTGGCAGATTGATAAACGAACAGCTGAAAGCAAGTCTAGAATCGAGAAAATTTTCAGAAATGTTACTCCTAAGGTGCAAAGAGGGGCTTGGAAATTTAAATAGAACATGTTATTTTCCCTTTGTCGCGTTTTCAAATTTACAGTAACTAAAATACTAATATTTCTCATATCCTTATTTTTTTCATAACCTTAAAAAAGTGGTGTTAGTTTAGATGGGGAAACTATTTTTTTAACGTATCCTATAACGTTTTAATGTCTGATAACTAACACGCGGACAAATTCACAGACAAAATCTAGTCATACTCCGTAATTATGAAAAGTTAACATAATTAATTTTGTGTACAGTCTCAAAGATCTATCCTAATAATTTGTAGTAATGTCTTTTAATATTCAACATTATTTCAAACAATATACCTTAATTTGACTAGTAAAAATTAAGACACATTGTATGAAGGAATATTTTTTATTCGAATAATTTGGCAACAATCTCTAATCATATTTATTTGTGTAATGACGTACCTAAGTATGTGATCACCTCAAGGAAAGGACATCCACAGTCAGAAAAAAGGACATAAGCCTTAAGTCTCTCCACAACAACCAGTCTTGTACTGTCCTTTCTACCTTGTATAGGACCAACTTAACATGGGAACACAGACCTAAACTAGAAAAGAGTTGTGTTTTCTTAATGGTATAGGAGGCAAATAAACAGAGATATCGGTCCCGGTGGTCAGCGATTACCGCTGTCCAAGGACAAATGCGTTGATGGGATAGGGATGGGGGTGGGGTATAGGTCTCGGCTCTTCTGACACACTCCATGAAATATAGCGCAGGTGCTGACTCACACCTGTTTTCTGTGAGGCTATGGTATCACTTCGGTCAAGCCCATTCGTGCCGAAGCGTGGCTCTTCTGCGGTAGTATATAAATTTTACAAACTATAGATTAATATTACTAACATCACAAGGGCACATGAGTAAGTGAGTGTAAGCTACTGCTTAATAACTTGACCAGGCTAGGTCTCTAAGGGTCAGTTTCATCACTAACGGGGACTCAACTTATCTGCTAGATAAAGTACAAATTTCGGTATAACATAACTGCCTCGGTGTCGTACTGGTAGTGTATGCGACTGCTGTGCTTGAGATCTCGGGTTCGAATCCCGGGTCGGACTAAATGATTGTATAATCTGCAAGTATTTGTTTCGGAGTTTGGATGTTTTCTAAGTATAATATTTATTATATGTATATACAAAAAAGGTTAAATGTATGTTAAAGGCTATATATATCAGTTGTCTAGAGCCATAACACGAGTTCTGCTTAGCTTGGGACTAGATGGCGTTGTGTGTTCGGTGTCTAAAATATTATATTTATATGTTATGGCGTTTCAACGTAGATCAGCTAACTACACCGGAAATATTATAGTTCGTGTTATATATATTTTGTCTATATCAATAACTGTTTTATTTATATAAACAACAATAGCTGTTAAGTAGTATAATATGAGAAATAATTATTTTACCAGGTGCAGATAAAACTGGCCCCAATACTTGTATTTTAACAATTATCTGGTTTCCATTCGAATCCATTTTAATGGGCCTACAATTACGTTCAAAATGTTAACGATTTCAAAACTTCTGTTTAAAATCTCCGTTACTCTCAAGTAATTTAAGACTTTATAAGTTATTTTTGTGTGCGTCGAAAATAAAAAGTTCAAAAAATAAAAAAGTTTTTTTTACTTAGCACTTTCAGTTCTCATCGCAATTTATATGTGTACTAAAGGGAATAATGAAAATTATTACCGTGTTATTCATAAAACTTATGTAAAAACTTGGGTTTAAATTAACCAATGATAATATACTTATGTCTTTTAAATAATTGCATAAAAATTACTTTTAAAGCAGTAATTTTTGTATATATTTCTATCATCTGAATCTCGGAAACAGATTCATAAAATTTAGTTTATAAGAGGTTTCGGGGACGATAAATTTATGACCGTACATTTTTGAAAAATTTACGGTCATAAAGATACGATTTTTATATCATTGAAACATAGGCAAGACTACTTTACCGATGGATTGATTATACAGTTCGTAAGCATGCACTTCTATTTGCACTGACTAAAAAAGAAACTACCCAAGACACCAACATTGCAAAAAGAAGGAAATCCTGACATACGCCTAATACCAACTCATCTAGACATTTATTTATTTATTTAGTTGTTAGATATTTTGGTATAGTAGACCAGAACTTCCCGTTAAGTAGAAGCATATAACCAGCAGTGCCCTGTAAAGATAATCGCCAATGATGATGCCTACATATAATAATAATTGTTACATTACTGTAATACTAAACTCATGCTCTTCAATATCGATATAGATTAACGTACGGTTCCGATTGCTTGTTTTGTCGGTGTTTTCCTATAATATTTGTAGTAAGGGAATCGAATCCTCTACCCAATTTGGGAATAAATTTTACTTATTACGGTCTTTACGGTTTTATTTCTCAGTAATTACGTATAGCCGTAACATAATCTACAAATACTCAAAATGCTGGTATGATGGTCAATAGTTTCTGAACCTAATAACAAAAAAATTGTTACGAAATAAAACAAATTGAATTCCCAACCTCTAAATTAGCTGCGCTCTCAACCGGTTTCTTTTATGTCAATAAAATATTTAACAAGTTTCCGGAGCCCATTAAAAATGCGACACTAAATTCCTACAAACGTTGAAACAGAAGTTAATTACTCTCATATTTTAAAAGATATAAATGTATTTTCGTTAGACTTACGAAAACTCAGGAATGGCTGAACCAATTTGCATTTGGAAAAAATACAAGAAAACAATTCTTTATTCTATTCAGACATGAATGATTAAGTTGCGTGGGTTAGCTAATCTGTCTGTTTATGTAAAAATGAGTCCTTAAAATATATGTACGCGCATAATTTCCGATCAACTACACCAAACTAAATAACGTTTTACCGTGGGAGATCCACGCTTCGGCATGAATGGGCCGGCTCGACCGGAGTGATACCACGGCCTCACAGAAAACCGGTGTGAAACAGCGCTTACGCTGTGTTTCATCGAGTGAGTGAGGATACCGGAGGCCCATACCCTAATCCAACGCCCCCTATCCCCCTCACCATCCCCTTTCCTCCCAGGCCGCCATAGTGTGGGTCACCATGCTGCATTGTTCTTTTTCGCATTGAGGATGGTGACCACCACTCTTGGATTCTGCTCATGCTTTCCATCAGGCAAGGCAGAGTCATTTTGGCAGCTTAAATATAAAAAAAAAAAAATTTTTTGTTTATGACTTGAATATATTGTTAAATTCGATTTCTATCATATTAAATAAATAGTTGGGAAGCTTATCTGAATCACTTTGAGTCCAATCTAAATTGGAAAACTTATCACTAATTTGTTATTTCTAAATTTCAATAGTCGGTTACTAGTAATTCGTATTCGTTTCGTTTATTCTATTCTTCTTGATACAAGTAAATGTAAAAAATAGTCCACAGACATTAGATGTTAAATCAATTCAAATTGACTTATATAAATATTCCCCACTACAAAAGACGCTAACTAAACAAGTTGCCGAGTGAGAAGTTATTCTTATTGGTTCAGAAAATAAATAAATAATTCACAAATACATGTAGTAGGAACACTTGAAATATAGCGGAGTGCGTTAAATAAAAGATTTGCCAATTACTTATAGTTTTATAGTAAATAATGGAATGATACACGTAAATTTTGTCTATTTTTTCATCTAATGCTAGTCGTGCTGTCACAACAGTTTTTAATCATTATGTAGTATCATAGAAAAAAAACTTAGAAAATAACAACAATAGTACAATTAACAACGACGACGAATTAAGATAATTTCATAATTGATCCTGAATTTGTAATATATAAATACAATGTTTTAAACAAACAGTTCCTCTAAAATGTCCCAAATAAACAAATCGCTAATTAACCCGGTACCTTTAGTTAAATGTATATACATCTTTAATTGCTACATTATTTGTTTCATGATTCATAAATACTAAAGATTGAAAAGGGTAGAGTTTCCTTAAAAGATCCTAAATAAACAAACGATTTATTGTCTCATTTAATTATTTATGTCATTATTATTTTGTTGATTTGGCCTTAATTGTCACAAGATAAAATGGAATAAAAGAATGGATTAACAGGCTTTATTTTCGAGATACCGTTATTTTTAGCAGAAGCGTAATGCTGAGTTAAATAAAAAGCTCGTTATACTAAAGATTAGATGACTAATAGCTACATTCTATAATTGAATCATTGGTGTCCTAGTATGTCGCATTTATTCGTTAGTCATCCAATAAACAAGCAGCAGTCACCGTAACCGAAATCGATAAGAGAATATACATACAGGGTTACTGGATAAGTTGACCTAGTCCCGTTAAGGTTGAGTAGTTTACACCGTTTCTAACTGATTTCACTATGAAACACTCTGTACCTAACCGTTTTTTAAGTATTTCAATTTAATTGTTTTTTACAAAAAAGTCCCGATTTGCGGCTGTCAGCTCATCTATTTTGAAACGTTTCAGTCTTATTATTACTATTATTTGATTTTATATGTAAAATAAGATTTTTTATTTCCTAAATAACCAATGTAGTTATATATATAAAAATAGTTTAAATAAATAAATATTTCGGATATCTAACACACAACGCTATCTAGTTCCAAACTAAGCATGGCTTGCATTATGGGTTCTAGACAACTGATTTAATTACATATATACTTTTTTTGTAAATACATATATAGAATACATAGAAAACATCCAAACTTCGAATCAAATGCAGATCTTACAAACATTTAATCCGACCCGGGAATCGAACCCGAGACCTGCACAGCAGTCGCATACACTACCACTGCGCCACCAACATCAGTTTTATTAACACTTTGCAAATAAAGCTAAATAAAACAATAAATAAGTACAAGATTTTAATGTATTAAACTTTCAAGTTTTAACAAAATATTTCAAAGTGTACATTTCATGTTCAGTAACTTTTATAGAACATTTATAGGATAGGCAAAGATAAAAGTTAGGCGTGGTCATACATAAAAAAAACATACGTCGATTTGAAACCGCCTTCGTTTTTTTCGTTGGTAAAAAAATAATCTCTTTTTGGCACAATAAGAAGAGTATTTTCTCTTTTCTAAGATTACTTTCAACACTTGGTATTGTATTGTATACCGTAATATAAAGGCTCTAATTACAATACTCAGACATGTTAAAGTTCAATAATTTGATTGTGTCATTAACGAGGAGAAATTTAACTAAGTTAAGCAATCCTCGAAGATAATGTAACTCCAATCGTTAGCGAACCAGATCCTACAAAGACCCTGTATTGTAGTTTAAAATTTAAAGCTTACATCTATTGTTTTAAGGTTGCTTTTACGAAATCTTCTCTATATAGTGTGCATTTTCAATTCTATTTTAGGTACTATCACACTGTTCACATGCAAATACCATAGTTGTCTGGTACCGTTTGAGACTGCAAATTACAGCTATTGTCCTGAACTATTAATATCATACTATTACTACGTTACTGAGGTATATCCCCTTGTCGTATACTAAAAAGGACAATGTTTTCTTTTTTCTTCTTATTTTCTTATATTGTACTAATACATATGTACCTATATCTTGCGGACTTCCACTTTAGCCCTACTTATGTAGTCAGGGCCAAGTCGAAAGCCGTCGACTCATCGCGTATATTTTCAACAATAAAAACACAAACTTATACATTCTTCAATAGAGATCATCAATATAACAACCCTATAGTCCACTGCAAGACGTAAGCCTATACTTAGAAAGGAGGTTTTGGCCGATTATACCACTCTAGCCTGACGGGTTGGTATAAGAGTTTTTTTTAAACGTCCGTATGGCGTAAGATAGCGGTTCCCGGATCTCTCCCGTCTCAGGCGCAGAGTGGCACACCGTGTGGTTTTAGTCGGTTTGATTCCGACACACCACCCCGCCGTGAACCCCGGTGCGGTGAAAGACCGAGAAAACTTTTTTTTAAGCGTTTCTTCTCTTCGCAATAATGTTACAGTATCACCTCCTCCCTCCGGACCACATTCAATGGAGAGCGACTAATTAGACTTGACTCTCTGGCGCTGCGTAAAGATGTGGCTTCGTCTTACGTCTCCTATCGCCTTTGCATTAAGGAGTGCTCCAAGGAATTGTTCGGATTGATTCCTGTCGCTTTTTTCCGCCATCACCCTACGCGATAGGAGTTCTATCCTGAGATGGCTGGCAGTCCACGACTGTGTACTTTTCAAGAAACTTTCTGCCACGCACAACAAAACTGTAGAACGAACTGTCGCCTGTGGTATAACCGGACCATTAAACCTTCAAACTTCCCAGAAAAGAGCGTACTCCTTCTTAAAAGGCCGGCAACCCACTTATAACGCCTCTGGTGTTGCTACTGTGCATGGGCGGGCATGGGCATGGTAATTACCTAGTCTACCATCAGGCGATACGTCTGCTCGTTTGCCCTCTCTTACATTAAAATTAAAATAAATTAATTATGTTGTCCTGCGTCCTTAATCGCTTCTTACAACACCGGTGATTAGAAACAATCAGCGAGGGTAAGCAACGACGGCGCGGTCAGTACCTGGATGGGTGACCGCTGGTGGCATGTTACCATGAGCGTCTCCTTGATTCGGAGGTCACGTTAAGCAGTCGGTCCCGGTTGTTATCATAGGATAACAGTCGTAAGCTTAGTTGGAGGCCTTCGGGCGGCTTAAAAACATCCAACGGTAAGATTACGTAGCCACAACGTTGTCTTGCCAGTCCCCAACCCGCACTTGGCCAGCGTGGGGACAGCAGTGAGACATTATGGGTTGTTGATTGATTGATTGATACAGAACAAATCGTGCTTATCACTAATTAAAATCAATTCAACATCATGATGCCAACAGACCCATCAATGTATTCGTAAATCGATAAATAGTTATCAATATTCTACGTTTGCTCTTTTTAAACGCAATCGACAACTTTCGATTTTTTCTAGGCACACATTAAACTTTTGCTAAACAGTAAACAAATATGTGAGTTGAACCATCGATTAATAACACCATATCTCAGAAGACATGTGTACACAGTCTAGGAAAGTGCATTAAGGATATTACTAGATAGCGCCATTAAGGAGACGTGACGTGGCGTAATCAGCTCGCGTACTTCGTGCCAAGGCTTTGTGGGCGGGATTAAACAGAATAATCTTCATTTAAGTGTACGTCTGTACAGTTACAGATTATTTGTATATTTGTTCTGAGTAAGGTACATAATTAAGATAAACTTTATAAATATCTTATACATAGTATATACATTCATGTATAGAAACAGTGAAAATCCCTCTTCTGAAATATAAATACTTAACGAAGGTCTTCAAATAAATTTGTGATATAATATTCAAGATTATTCTATCTCTAGGTTTTATTATTACACGAGGTCATCAGGGGTCAGGCGAAATCAATCAAGAAGGAATTAATCTCATATATTCTCTTAAGTCGCGATTTTTTAACCAGTCGAACTTTTATATGAGTCACGTATGTTATGTAGTCTGTGCTTTCAAAGAGTCTCTAATAAGCAGTCTGGCATAAAAAAATATTTTCTACTAGTGATATGTGCTACCTATTCTCTTGAACTGCAATAGTATGGTATATCGTAGTTATATCAGCCGAATAACTAACAATTTAGTATATTTCTCTTACGAGGCGTATATACCCCAACAGTTTATTAAATTAATAATGGAAGAATTCTTTCGTATCCGTGTATTCTGAAGGTTGAAGTTCCTAACTAGTACGTGAGAGCATTGAAAATAAAACTAATAACGTTAAGAAGGTACGCGATATTCAACTTTGTCTTTACAAACCGTGGCTTAAAATTCTTCCTTCTGTTCTAATTAAGTTGGAGGTTTTGAACCTTCACTTATTACTTGACAGCTACTAACACAACCGTAGCGCCTAAACTACTGAATCCATTTTAATAAATCAAGTGTCAATAGATTCGTAATAATGGCCCGGTAGTCACAGGCTATAGAAATTTTTGAAACTTTTTCTTGTTGATGTATATTTACATACCAAATTGGCGTTTTGTCGCACTGACCATCATCATTATCATCATCAGCCTATTGCAGTCCACTGCTGAACAAAGGCTTGTCCAATTTTACGCCACTAAGTTCGATCTATGGCGCACTGACCACTTTGATCTGAAATATATCCTCTTTGGTTAAGAATTCCAAATTCAAAATGATAAATCCATTTATCTTTTTAATCCACTTTGAAAAAGGAGAAGTTTCTCAATTTGACCGTATATGTATATATTTAATTATATTTTTTATCTGTGTTCGCAGATAGCTTCATCGTTTTTGAACCTTTATGATGATTTTTATTTTTTTGGAAAGGACATGTCCCAAGGGTGCTGGATCATAAGGCTTCCAGGATCAACAACTCCTCAATGATTAGGAGTTAGAGGATAATTCTTTCATTTTCATATGTATGTTGTTAGTTCCTTTAGTTGTATACTTTTAGCTACTAGCTATTTAGATGAGCTGATGATAAAAGGTAAAACTCGTTAACGGTGAGGGATTAGAGGATGATTTTTTATTTTAACGTGCGTGTAGATCGCATTAGAAACGAGGTGATCCGACAAAGAACCAGGGTCATCGACGTAGCCCACAGGATTAGCAAGCTGAAGTGGCAGTGGGCTGGCCACATTTGCCGAAGAACCGATAACCGTTGGGGTGAACGAGTTCTTGAGTGGAGACCGCGTCTCGGCAAACGTAGTGTAGGACGTCCACAAGCCAGGTGGAGCGATGATTTGCGCAAGACGGCTGGCAGGAGCTGGATGCGAGAAGCCATAGATCGAACTAAGTGGCGTGAAATTGGAGAGGCCTATGTCCAGCAGTGGACTGCGATGGGCTGATGATGATTGATGATTGTAGACCTTAATTGATACTCTTTAAGATTTCTCATGAATTAATGATGAAAGGTAAAACGGTTAGGGGTTAGACAGTGGTCCTAAAATATCGTAGGTATGAATAGGACCTTTGTTGTATTCTTTAAAGCTCTTTAAGTGATCTGAGCTTTAAGGTTAGGAGTCGTAACTAGATGATTGTTTAAGATGCGGAAAAAGTAACTATGATTCTGTCTGAAATTGAAATTTGGATAATAGGAACCTATACTATATTTATACATCTAGCTTGTCGTGGTGTATTCATTTAAATATTAATGTGTTAAGGTTGGTTAATGAAATAAAGCACTATTATCATTTTATTATAATATTTTTAAACCAAGGAATCTGAGTAATCTACCATCACAACCTGCCTGATTTACTACTTGAATAACAATTACCTTGGGATTAGTTTTAGTCGGAGTGTTGCATGTAGATTGGATGGGCATCACCATCATAAGGAATGTAACGTGTTGAAAATGAAAGAAGAATTAGAAGTTTATAACTATGTTTGAGATATTAACAAATGAGGTTGGAGTCGGCTTTAAGTTCGCTACATTACGGTTGATGCGGTGCGCCTAGCATCAGACCTACCCAACTCAAGAACAAGGAGTTATCGAAATTCTTTGGAAAGACTGTTGTTTTAGGCCTCCAAGTATCGGTAACGATTGTTGCTGATATTTGTATGGCATCCAGGACCGACGGCTTAACGTGCGTTAGATTTAAAGCTGACTACAACCTAGTTTAGCTTAGAAAAATTACATAGACAAAGACGACTTCAAATGTAAAATTTGAAAGCCTTCGAAATTCTTACCAAGATAAGACAGTAAATCGCCATGATGATTATTGTTCAGAACCGATATAATAATAAGGTTAAGTGTGTGCGTGACACTATATACTTTACGTTTGAAATTGTTAAAATCCAAAGAACTATCTATTGTTGCACACGTGTTTAAATAACATACTGATGCAACTGGAATAAAATACATCTGTAAAGAGGTTTTTAATTTATAGTATAACTATCTCTTAACCGCAACTTCGCTCGCGCACGTTTACTTTATAAGTAATTTCTTAACCTTTCTTTATTAGTAATTTATTAAAAAATCTCTACATAGTCGGGCCGATAGTATTATATAAAAAATATCTATATATATAAAATTCTCGTGTCACAGTTTTCGTTGCCATACTCCTCCGAAACGGCTTGACGGATTTTGATGAAATTTTTTGTGCTTATCCGGTATCTATGAGAATCGGCCAACATCTATTTTTCATCCCCCCAAATGTTAAGGGTGGACCACCCCTAAATTTTTTTTTTTATTTTTCAGATAAAATTTTTTGTTTTAATTTTTTTATGATACAGCATACAAAAATACCTACAACCCTAAATTTTCACCCCTCTACGATCAACCCTTATTTTT
>PKRV01001177.1:4795808-4923989 GCA_003709505.1 Hyphantria cunea
TTTGTGTTAGCTAAAGATGGACTAACAAAAAACATTGTTCACGCTATAGCATTAAGAGATTGATATTGTTTAATATTGTTACTGTCGTAATTGTTTAATTAATGATATATAATTTTAAGGAATAAATTATAATAACTTAAAAATAATGTTTGCCTTTTGTTGATTTTATATTCCTCCATCGTTCACAGCGCTCCATGCTTATTTCACGCATATACCACATTTTTACATACATACAATATACACATTCTAACATACATACATACTTACAATAAGCGATTTTTTGTCTACACTAGAAATTGCTAGGAAATTATTTATATGGCAAAACAACGTTTGCCAGGTCAGCTAGTATATTTATAATATTAAATACACTATATTTAGGGAATCCCAGTTCACGGTTACCTAACGTTGCTCATTGAGGTGTAATTAAATGGTCTGAACTGTCTTTATTAGCGACTGTTTTAAAAGCCTCTTCATACATATACGTAAACCGACACATATAAATATACCATTGCCCTTTGCCTTTGCTATTGTCTCTACACCATTCCCCTGTTAAAAAAAAAACAACTTATAAACTAAAAGAAAAAAGAACATGATTACCGTAATATATTTTCTTAACACTAAAACGCACTCCCTTCACTTTGCTTACATGTATGAGTTGGCTGTTGCTGCCTATTTCTTATTTGTAATGCACTATTGTCATGTCACAATAGTACATTACAAATAAATTATTAAGTACACTAGCGTCATACTACTCATTTTGTATATTATGCGAAACGCAGAGGTGTTTTGATAACACGGTCACTTCGCGTTGTTTTATGATGTAAAACTTTGCTAGAAGTGACCTCATTATGGTGAAAATTATAATAATTATCATACATAACATCTAATATTTAGCTAATATTATCGCTACCGTTATCACTAGCGATTATATAGGCAGGTTTGAGTCTGTCTATTGATAACTGTCTTATATTCTATCTTAATAGTAAAAGTCTTTCCTTGTCTTCCTTTAAGCGATTTCCTCATTAGATCTTGACTGCACCCTAGTGGGTTGAGCAGTCGCTTTATATTGCGCTGAGTATTTTGGGTTCAAATCCCACATGGGACAACACTTTGCGTGATCCACAAATAGTTTTTCTAGGCCTGGGTACGCTTTATATGCGTTTCATGTATGTATAGTTAGTCCCCCGCGACACAAGAGTTATTCCTAATGTGAACCAACTAAAACGAGAAAACCAAAACTGGAACACCACCCTAGCTACAGTCTCCGCTGTGATATTTCGAACAGACACGACTTCGGGCCATCCAGTCTGTCTGTCATAGGTAAGCAATATTTATAACCATCAGATGTGATTGTTAGAAGTCCGACTATGTCAATGTGGACATGTTGAAACGATCAACCCTTAAAAATTACCTACACCTGAAATACTGTGTCTTCTGATCCTTACTATTTGACACCTAGGATACATTCTAGCCCACTTGGTAATATCGCGATCCATATCTGGCCAAGAACTTTAGTTTGACCTTCTTTTAAATGCTAGAAGAAGAAGTGAATGACTGAGGCCATGCACTGAATGAAAAGCTAGTAATCTAAAATCTTCGGTAAAATAAGGTCTTATTCAATTAGAGGAGACCTCAATAAACTTCACATTCATTTCATTCAAAATACACATTCCGGTAACTAAAACTGCTTAAACTGTAAGTTGCTATCCAACGCTCGCAACACTTGCTATAAGTACACGTCACTGGATTGCCTTTAAGCTAATGCTGCATAATCCTGTAACGAAGGATAATATACTGTCTCTATTCGCCTAAGTCAAAAGTAATGCGTTGTCACTACCACTGGCTGGGCGCGTACTGCCGTTCGTTAACAATCTTAAAGAATATTCATCCAGTTTTTTCATACACGTCAAAATACCAGCTTTACTAACATGCGTTGAATGGTTAAAAATTAACATCAACAAATTATACATATGTACAAAGTCGAAGTGGGATAATTACTTGTTAAGGTCTAGTTTTATGATTAAAAATTAAATAAACTGTTTTCATATTTACTTTCCAGCAGCTGTGTCAATATTTTACTTAAAAGACACGTACAACAATATAATAATGTTTTTTAAGTAACAATTAAGATATGTACAACAATATAATAATATAATAATGTTTTTTTTAGGTAACAATTACACCCAAAGACTGCATGTAAACAACAACAACACAACGCAACTCATACGTTTATTATTTTTATTGTATCGTCTATAAGCTACGATTAATTATTATTATCACAATGGCGATTTACGATTAGGCATTTACTTTTGTTAAGAATTAGGTATTTACTTTTGTAGGGAATACTTCAGTTTTCAAATTTCGCACTAAAAGTTTTATTAAATTTGCAAATTTTTTTGGAATCCAGAGGTTTTCTCTACAAGGTGTCGTCTACTGTTAACAGGTTGTCTTCTTCTAATTGTTCTTTGCAGACTATCGCCGATAGTGTTTTATGAAGTACCTGTCGATTGTTCTTTGCAGATTTCCAGTTGTTATCATGGGATAACATTCGTGAAGCTTCACCTTCATTCACACACATTCACATCCAAAGGCACGATTACATAGCCCTAACGTTGTCTTGCCAGTCCCAACCCGCACTTGGCTAGCGTAGGGACATATGGGTTATTCATGATGTGGGGACATAATGTATTCTAGAATTAAATTTATACTATCTAAGCTAATATTAACTAAGATAATGCCATAAGGCAAACCTGAGAGGAGACCCGAGCCCAGCAGTGGGACATTATGGGTTGTTGATGATGCTATAAGGCAAATCTGTTCAGGATTGAAGTTAGTTAAAAAAGTGGAAAAAGTACAAGTGAGTTTAATTCTAGAATGTATTTTAAGAAGTTCCATCAAGTGCTGACATAGATCTGATCGACATTAAAAATTACTTTATATAATATATGGTAACACAAATACGTTATATACTTACTATCCAAAGATATCGCCACTCTCCCAACATTATTCCACAGAAAATAAGTCAAACCACGAAGTCCATAAAGAATTCAATTTGGCATGAAAAGAGGCTGAGTATTATCTAGTTGATTTATACCTTTAAGTATTTTCTTTATGAGTGTTTACTTACTTACTTTTTCTGCCTCTTAAACGCTTAACCTACTTTAAAAAATTGAGAAGTAGGAAAACATAAGTGCGTAGGCAGACCCTAGCAAACTTCGAAAAATGTTATTAAAGGAAAGTTTAGTAAAAGTTTTAACATGAGTATGATAATTTGTGTTCTATTTGTTAGAAATTTCAACAGGTATTTCAACGCCTATCTGTTCTAGGTAAGGATTTAGTTCATTTTTACTTTTTAATTATGTTGATGTTTTCGATTATAAGTAATGGAGATGCTTTGGCATTGGTTTAAAGGATAAAATTTCGAAGCTATGTAATACACTATTGAAATGAAAACAGAATCTATTTATATATAACAATTCATCAGAATTCAAAGATATACAGAATGTTTCTGGTAAAGATTTTTAGTTAGTTTATTAATTTGACGAAAACGTTGTTTCTTGTTTCTATACGCCTTACATGTTTATCTGGGGCTTATTTTATTTTCTTAATTGAGAAATCTTTCTTTTCTGTGAAGTCCTAATTTTCAGAGACTCGATGTCAGATTTACAAAAAAATACTCACAATTTAAAAGCGAACAAAGTGTTACAACATTGCAATAATGTTTAGATCTCTTAAAAGCACATAGTGCATAAATGTCACGTCAAAAATGAAAACTTACATTTTGAGCATGACGTCGAAGTGTCTTCTAAAAATATAATAAAACTTAGACACCAGAAAACGAGAGATTTCACCGTAAAATAGTTCTACACTTATGATACGCCGCAATGCCGCAACATGTTCTGGAAATGATTACACGGTTTTTACTAGTAGTATTTTAAATTAAAAGGTGTTTTTTTTTATATTGAGTAATGAAATCTTGAAGAATAAAGTAAGATTAAACTAATAATCATGACGGTAGCAACGGATAATGGGATCCGTTTTAGGTGAGACGGGTCAATGCCTTTCGGGAGTGGCGGATGAATGCAATTGCGATTATCGCTCCCGGGCTATAGGCAAGCAAAGGGAACCCCGCGGTGGTTTTTAGTCGGTAAGAGTCCGACAGAACTCTTCGCTCATCCCCAATGGGCGAAGGCCATCCATGAGGACGTTCCACACGGTTACCAAAAAAAGAAAGACCTAGTGGTTTTAGACATCAATTGGAAACAAGAAATATAATTTCATAGACTTTTATTTCAAGCTTGCAAATACTTGAAAATATTTTTTTTGGCCAGTTAACAATATATAATTTACGAAGACATTGCAGTGTATAAAGCATTATTTTTACCAACAGACCCTTAAAAACACCCTCAAAAATTCCCCAAGAAAAAACCTTAACCTGTCTTACCCTAAATGTTTATACCAACTCAAAATATGATTATTTTAGATTGTGTTTTTTCTTCATTATTTAACGGAACGGTTGATCTAAAGCGGTAACAAAATGGGGGATATGAATGTGAAATTAAATTAGCTTTGTGAAAATAGGCTTTAAATAACTTTGTCAGATTATTCTTGATTTATTTTACAGCACGCTATATAGAAACCCTTTGTAAGTTGAAACAAAAATACGTTCTCGAAATACTTTGTTTTGGTTTCGGATTTTTTTACTAAAATAATTAGATTACTTTAGTAGAAATGACTGATGTTTTAGTTCTATTACTGAGATTGATATTTAGAAAAACTGTCTAGAATTTTTTATTTAAGCATTTTCATGAAGTAGTACTTGGTCTGTATTAATATTAATATCTACTTCAGAATTACCGTGGGAGAGCCACGCTTCGGCATGAATGGGCCGACTCGTTTGCCACCTATTAAACAAAAAAAAGAATATGTACCAAATTATCCTGAATAGTGTGTTCAAAGGGATGCTCCCACGTTGGTCTAGTGGTTAGCGTAAGCAACTGCAGATCAAGAGGTCTCGGTTTCGATTCCTGGATCAGACTGCTGTTAGGTTTCTTTTACAAAAAATTTTTAATAGCATCCCGGAGTATAAAAAATGGTAGTGTTCCCCGCCCGTGCCTCGGAGAGCACGTTAAGCCCTCGGTCCCGGTTGTCATGAACATCTATGGTAATCGTCATTGGGAAGTCACTCCCTTCAACTATACTGAGAACTAGTTTAACCTTCGAATTCAGTTCACCCTCAAGGTTGAGGCGGTCGCTCCGTATTAAGACTGTTATTCATTTAAAACCGGTTATACTAGTTGCCAACTCCAAATATCGGGAATAATAAAGGCTGAAAGCTGATGAGTGTGTACGAAGGAATATTGGTATATGCACTATAAAAGTCAACCGTTCTAACTTCACCATCTCGAAAAAGGGATTAATCATTTACGCAGGTGAACTTCAATAAGCTACAAGACAAGCAATATTCATTCAGCCAGACATTCGGGCCGGAAAACTGACACTGAAACTGAAACTTGTCTGAATTTTTTATATTCACTTTGGCAGAATTCCAAACTAGGCTGTTAGAGAACTAAATTCTTTAACGTTTGGATAAATACATTTTACACCTTCCGTATTCGTGATAGGGTACTTTTTGTTTGGATTTTAAGATTTTATATGTATAAGTTCTGCGGCAGAGGTGTGTTGTACATTGGCCGGATATTTTGCCAATATATATTATGTAGACGAAAGGTTTGCGCGATTGTTTTCTAAAAGGATGATAAAGTACACTATGTATATAAATTTCTAAACATTCTAAACAATTTATATCATAATAACTTACCCTCGAAATCAAAAGGAAGGGCAGGTCATAGTTTTAGCAGTTTAGCCATCTTTGTAGGTATTTTTGTTTGTTGTAGCGCTTAAACTACTGAACCGATTTTAATTAATGAAGTTTCAATAGATTTGTAGTGACATAGGCTATATAATTATATAAAAAATGTTTTTATGTCAACTTTTGAAAGTGTTTCTTGTTCTAATATCTGCATTTCGGGAACATCTGACTGTAACGATTCCTAAAAGGATTCTTTTTGAATAAATTAACACAATGTTTCTTTCTATCAACTCACTCTCTCTATCTCTTTGATTTCGTTATTTATGATCACATTGTCAAATTTAAGAGGTGCATGTGTCAGAACTATATACCTATTCTTTATTTACATAAATATTTAACACGGTTCGTAGATTTGACAACACTGTGTTTGCAGATTAAAAAAACCAAAAATTGCAGAGTGCGGGCGATTTGCTTCTTTGTAAACTTTATTATTTTAAATAGTCTAAACCCGGTGTTTAAGCTTTCAACATTACTAATATAACTACTTTAATTTATAGCATTATATAGGAAAGTGATTTAATTTTAAGTTTGATCTAATTCAAAACATACTAGTTTACAAGCGTGTATTAGTTTACACATGATTCAGATACTGTTAAAACAACAGGAATCTTATCTTTTCATTTTGTTGTTAGTTATTTTTTTGGTTCTTAAAAGGTATAAAGCATTTCCAATACATTATCACAATCTAAATATACATTCTCAAAGTTACAAACCATAGAGTTTGATTTGAAACCATTAACTACTCTAAAACAATCGTGATCAAAACATAGTTTAAACGGTAGTTAGCATTACCATCACTCGAAAACTTTCAAATAACTAAAACAAACCAAATTCCTGATTCTGTTACGATCTAAGAACTTTAATTGGAAAACAAAATTAATTATTTCCAAAGTAAAACCAGGTCTAGTTTATATCAAAATGAAATTATAATTAATTAAACTTTTGAAACATCAAATACTGTAAAAGGCCTAAGAATTACTTTTAAGATGAACGTTTGAAGATAAAATATTGCTTTGCGTTGATTAATTACTATAACGTTATACTCATAAGCAAACCTTGCATTTTTTTTAAATTCCTTTCTTGCAAGACTTAGTGCGTGCTTAGAAATATATCTTGCCAGAAAAGAAAACTTTGTCCTGTTGTCACGTTACAAATGTGCTTGTGGGTTTTAAGTTTAAAAATAGACTTCGAAAACAGAAGGAGTTCTTTGTTGACCTAAAAAAATAAATATATTTTTTTTTTAATACTTAGTCTAGAGCAAGTTTCTGCAACGTTTATAAAACATAGGGTCAAGGACAGGCAAAAATTCATATTGATAGTAAATGCAGAACCATCCTCTGGAACGTATAGAGTTCAAACTATATATTTTATTTATTTACGTATCTTTGTACACACTTAACAGTCAGAAAAAAAATAATTACAACATACTGTGTGTATCAACAAATGTGATAATTGGCGATCTTATCGCTCATGGCGATATCTTACAGACAACCTTTATTTTATACGGATAATTTGGTGACATTAATAAAGGACTACCTTTACTAGATTTGTGCACCCTACTACTAAGAAGGGTGCACAAATCTCAGATCTGTTCAAATGTGAATATTTACAAATATATATATATATATATATATATATATATATATATATATATATATATATATATATACATATATATACTGTAAACAAGGTATTATAATCAAAGATAATAATCCTTCACTAACTTGTATATTTATGTAAGCAAACAACAAATATTAAACTTCTGTAATATAATAATAAAATATATTTTATATATTAAAACACATCCTGACATAAGTAACTTCATCCTAAGTTACTATATAATAATTAATAGGCTTTTTACACCGAAAATACATTATCAATATAATCGAAATAGAAATAAGTAAACTGTTATCTAATATTTTTAACCAAAGATCTCGATGAAGAATAATTATATAATAAAATAATATAAATAGTTGAATAATAAATTTGTAAGAGAATATATTTAAAAAAAAAAATTTTTTTTCAATTGATAAATACAATTTAATTGTTTTAATCATTTTAATCCGCATCAATTAAAAAAAAATTACTATATTATATATATATGTACTACTCAACCTATATAATAATCGTTTATTTATAAAAAAAACATCCTTATATTTATGTATGTGTAATTGTGAACCCCTGTTGAAATAGTAATGCTATTGAGAGTGTTAATAAAAGCCTTAATTACTGATAGCATAAGGAAAATAGAATAAGTTTATCGCTGTAAAGTTATGAGAACTTTCATGATAATTTTTAAGAGAAGCTAAAACAATGCGTTTCCAAGTCCATTCTATGGAAATTAGCGTCAGATAGACGATTCAATTAGCATCCCCGCCTACCTTATTCATTTAACTCAAGCAACAATAGCCTCTGCGATTAGCTCTCGGTGAAGCGACCATCATATATTTATAACGTCCTTTAATTTTCTATTGTTTAACTTTTATATTTTTACGCTCGGAGAGTTTTACTCAAATACTGATACAGATATTAACAGTTTTTTAAAGGCATACAACGCCCGCATTGCTAATGGTAATGTATCACGGAATACTTCTACAGATCCACAAAAATATGGACACAAAAAACATGAAGACTCAGAACAACAATTTGTGGATCCCACAATGTGTTTGTGTTGTTGTGGGGTTGAAGCCCACAACTCCTGGCAAAGTAGATAATAGCGAGGCGGCGTGGCGACCCCTTAAACCACTATATCATTCGTGCACTGAAATATGTCGTAGTTATGTTGTATTTTGTTCGAGGAAAACGTTGTGGTAGAGTCACACCCTCACTTCTTTACACGGGGGACAGCTTGACCGGACTAATTAATTGGTATACATAGTACATATTATTATTTATTTTAACCGAATGCAATTACTAACTAAGACTGACACTTTAGTTTTTGGGAGGCGTGCACATAAATGGCGACAAAGTTTTGAGCCTTTTAGTTACGAGAACCCACAGTGGTGCTATGGTGGCCGTGACTTGAAGAATTCAAAATCTCTTAAGAAAAAATCTTTGCATACGAATGTAAACTGGAGCTAAATTGTTCATTAATCTCCGCTTGGTATAGTTTGATCGACCAATAGGATAAAATAAATCACAACATTTCTTTCTTTCTTTAGTTGTAAAGACAACTCCCTTATTAGGAATATACATCCCGTGTCGCATGGGGCTTTATAAACATACATGCAACGGACACAAAGAACACCCAGACTCAGAACAACAATTTGTGGTGTTTGTTTGACACAACACTCAGCGCAGTGTAAAGCGTTGAGGTGACCGCATAAACCACTAGACCAACCGTGGAGGCCAACATGAAAACTACATGTAACAGTTGTTTAGCAATCACAAATCATTAATTAATCTTCCAGAAGATTAAATGAAGACCACTATAAATTGAATTAATGTGCCTACTAAAGCCACAATGACCGTTAATGGAGTGAAAAAAATATTCCAACTTCATGAAGTGATTCTTATGTACCGAAAGTGGCGTCCACCCACGCAAGGATCTAAAATAAATGGCGTATATATGTTACGGCGAGTGAGTTGGTTAAATTAAGTTCTTGCACATTCCATGACAATAGATCGCGGTCTTGGCAAGGCGGAGCGTGTCGCGGATGCTTGGAAACTAGGATTTAGTTTTTTATAGAATAATGATCAATTCTTGTGTCAGGATGAATTGATGGTCGCTGGAACCGAAATGTGCTAGGGTGAAGACCATGATTAGCCAAACAAAGTATGTGACGCCCTATGGTAAGATGGACCGACGATTTCAAAAATAGTAGTTAACAGCCGATGAAAGTGCCCACTGCCCAAGACTGGATAGTTGGCACTCCTTGGGTGAGAACTTTGTTCAACAGTGAACAGTTGATGGTGAATTTATCGGACATATCACTTCATAGAAAGTGACTACTGCCCATGGACACTTGATACTCAAGAGACATATTATGCGTTGCGCCCCAAAAGTGCAACAGCTTTGAGGGAAAGACTGTTCCACTTGGCGAAAAGCTACAAAATAATTTCTATCACCGAATTTCTGTCATGTAGTGGTATTTGTCCGGTATTAGGTACAGTGGTAATTCAAAGTAATTCCATGTAGCCAGTTCCATATAAAACTGAGGAGGAACGGGTCTCATTTTCATTCATCACAAAGGAAGGATCCTTCAACCAGGCGAGGTGATCATGCCTGGCAGGCCACTGTTCTACGATTTATGTTGGGAAGTTATATATATGTTAATTGGCGCGAGAAATTCGATTGCACGATGCAGGATTGGAAGCTTCTTCGTACACCACGTTACTCCGTAGTTCAGTGTATCTTCAGTAGATGGTGTTATCATATCTTTATGTTGCCGCTGTATGTGGTCAGTCACAACAAAATTTTTGCAACCCATTAGTTCCATGCGTGAAAAATAGTCATAGTGGGCTATTTTCTGTAGTATCGTTATATGGAGTTTTTTGATAGAAAAGATACTTTTAAGTACATCCAGATCAATACAAAAATCTATGTATAGACCGTTTAGAAATACAGAAAATATGTAATGATTAGTTAACGGATATAAAGCTATTGGATTGTATAATTTGAACGTCGAATTCAAAAAATAATATATCTAGATTGTTTTTGAGTTAAGACAAAAAAAAACCTATGTTATTGTATGGAAGTTCAGAAACCACTTTCAAGTTTTTCGATTTACCACATCCGGCAGGGAAATTTATTATTCAAGGCTCGGTTTGTTTATCAAAACTTAGTTCAGAAGATCAGAGATTTATGGATAAGATTACATTCTTTAATATCTCAAACATTCCTAAGGTTAAAAAACCTGATTAAAATTATGTAAATTACTGTGAAAATACACATATAGGTAACGAAACATACATAAACTTTCCCAGGTTTTTATCTCACATTATCTTTGATGATAAAATGAAAGGAAATGATTCCTTTGATTAACCTGTTTGATTAACTTAAAAAAATTGATGTTCCCTGTCGTCTAAATCGTTTTTATCACAAATTCTTGCTGATCCTAAAAATACTAACAAAAACTGGGATATATTTCTCCTGAATTCTCATATCTTTAGCATTACAGTCGTTAGTTGATGATTCCACCGACGCATACTTTTATCGGAATTCGTTCCGCCAGTCTCAATGCACGCCCTCATTTCTTTAAAATGTTTCATATATTTGTTAAGGCATTTATATACATTCCTTGTTTATTCACAGCTTAATACTCTGAGAGTAAGTGAAATTAAGGAGTGTACTTTATGTTGCAAAAAGTAGCAAGGAAAAAACTTGCTGTGAAGAAGAGAACACTTATAAAAAGCTTACGGCTCAGGGAATACGAGTAAAGAAATACCTCACTTATGTACACACATTATATAAAAAGATGCGGGTGTATGAAACACTCATAATGTTCAGACGAAAACTAAATTAAAATTTAAGGCACATGTTATTTTTTCGTTAGTTTCTCTTGTTATTTTTATTTTCTTTTATTTATTAACTACATGATTTTAAAGAAGTACTAGATAACATTATGATTACTTTATTTTAATGCATAACTGCTACTGTTCTGAATTATCAAATACATTTTAAAAACCAACTTTTAATTAATCCACGTCTTTAAAAGCTAAACTTGTGACTGATCTATATATATACTGCCTCGGTGGCGCAGTGGTAGCGTACGCGACTGCTGTCCAAGAGGTCTCGGGTTCGAATCCTGGGTCGGACCAAATGTTTGTATGATCTGCAAATATTTGTTTCGGAGTATGGAGGTTTTCTATGTATAATATGTATTTATTTACAAAAAAAAGTGTATATATGTAATAATATCAGTTGTCTAGTACCCATGGTATTTATCATTCATGGTACAAGCTCTGCTTAGTTTGGGACTAGATGGCGTTGTGTGTTAAAATGTCCGAAAAAATAAAAATATAATCTATATTATGAGTATATACTTAGTAGTAAACCACTTAACAAAGTTCCATCCAACAATGTTTAATTTTAAAAAGGCTTAAGGAAAGCAATGTCCTTTAAAACTTTTCGTGACTTTTCTACTTGAGAATACTTATTCTCATACATTTTATCTCAGAAAGACGTGTTTATATGTATAAGACTTTACACATCTCTCAATCTCTCTCGAGAATTTATTATTCTTCTTTATTGCGGCGGTGAATTGTTCCCACTAAGTGCCTTATTCACGAGTATCGGTCCCATTCGAGCGTAATCTAAAATTCTTCCCACGAAGATCTCGTAAACAGGAAAAAGCCCATTCAAAATATTTTATACACTGAAAATATTATGTTTGTTTTTTTCGGAAGACCTGAACTTCTTATTAACAGATATTGTAGGCGAGATTGTATTTTTTATTTTTTTTATTTTTTTTATACTAAATTAAGTATCAAAACGCATGGTGTATATTTATTTATGTATGAGTTTGGGTGTTTTCTATGTATTATATAAAATAAATAAAAAAAAAATATTTCTGACATCTAACACACATGGCCATCTAGTCCCAAACTAAGCATAGCTTGTTTTATGGGTGTAGACAACTGATATAAATACATAAATACATATTTTTTCGAAATACATACATATTATACATAGAGAACATCCAAACCCGAAACAAATATTTGCAGATCATACAAACATTCGGATCCAGGATTCGAACCCACGATCTCATGGCCAGCAGTCTCGTACGGTACCACTGCGCCACCGAGGCAGTTATATATATATTAATATGTTTGTATTTACATCAAAATAAAAGTATTTATGTATTTATATAAGTTGGCTAGTACCCATAGTACAAGCTCTGCTTAGTTTGGGACTAGATGGCGTTGTGTGTTAAAAAGTCCGAAAATATTAATTTATTTATTCATTTATTTATTAGCTGATGCTGTTTCTGTGAAGCTCCAACATTTATTTGGATTAAAAGAAAATAAAATATAAAAGTAGTAGTTAAGAATATTCATGAGGAAAAATCTATCTATATAAATAAAAACGAAGTATAGAAATGTACGCACGATAATATTTTTTTATGTGTTTGTTATTATCAGGACAAGGTTTGCTTACAAAAAAATTATAAGGATTCAAGCGTGATCTAAAAGTCTTCCCATGTAGATTTTGTAAACAGGAAAAGCCCATTCAAATATTTCATACAGCGAAAATGTTTTTTTTTCAGAAGATATAAACTTCTCACTAACAGATATATTGGGCAAACAAGATGTATTTTGATCTAAAATAATTATTGAAATCGCATGGTACTTGTTTATCAATATCTTGTCTTATGCTTTTTCTTGGATTAAAGTTTGGATTTTAAAAAAGGAATAGTTAAAATGATTCGTGCTATTTGCCCGCATTTAGAATGGGAATAGCTTTAACACTTAGAGAAAAACATCTGTCTATATAAATAAAAACGAAATACCGAAATGTAAATCTCTCTCTGTCTCTCTCTCTCTCTCTCTCTCTCTCTCTCTCTCTTTCTCTCAATTAACGGGTAGTCCCTTATCGGTAGAGCAATCTTCACTCCTCTTTATTTTCTGCGATCTGTTTGATATCTTGATAGGCCTCGATCCCTACTTTCTCCTTTACTTGCTATTTATAACTTCCTTGTTTTCTCTTGCCTTTTATCTTTCCTTCTAGTGTTGTTTGGAAGAGATTGTGTGGGTTGCCAACCACCGAAAATTATGTACAATAATTATTTTTTATGTGTTTTTTATTATTAGGACAAGGTCTGTCCAAAGGAAAACTATAGGAAAACCGAAAGTGTTATGTTTTCTTAGCCCACGGCTGTTAATAACCAGTGAGAAGCTAAGCGGGCATAATAACTATTAAAACAAGTTTTTCTGAAATTTACAAAACATCCTCGGAAAGCAGGATGAAGATCACCGGGTCAGTTACTTTTATATAATTCTCGTGTCACGTTGTTGCTAACGATAAACTTGCTTGTTGCAGACTTTCACGTGCTTGTAAAGTGTGTTTCACTTGCCTTCCTAAGATAGGAGAGTTAACATGACTGCACGGTTGGCCTAGTGGTTTAAGTGGTCACCACGCCGCTTCCTACTGCACCAAGTGTTGTGGGTTCAAATCCTACTTGGGACAGCACTTTGTGTGATCCATAAATTGTTGTTCCGAGTCTGGGTGTACTTTGTGTGCGTTTCATGTATGTTTGTAAAGTCCCCCGCGACACAGGAATGTATATTGCTAATGCGGGAGTTGTCTTAAAAAAAAAACATCACGCTCAGATCAATAGCAGCCGAACATGGTTGAAAATAGACACAAAGGAAGTTGTTTGAGTCAGTTCAGTTGCTATTTTTTTATGGAATAGGGGCAAAAGAGTATACGTCTCACCTAACGGCGACCACCAAATGTAAGGCAAGCAAAGGCAAACGTGTACTATGGAAAATACTGTTTAATGAATAATGAATGAATAAAGGCGTTACAAGTGTGTTGCCGGCCTTTGGGGGATAAAGAGGGGGATGAAGGCAGGGGCTGAGGTACGGGCCTCCGGTATCCTCACTCACTCAGGGAAAAACATAGCGTAAGCGCTGTTTCACACCGGTTTTCTGAGAGGCCGTTTTATTACTCCGGTCGAGCCGGCCCATTCGTGTCGAAGCGTGGCTCTCCCACGGTAAAATTATTCAAAAGAAAGTTTTATTTAAATACTGAGTGGTTGCTTCTCTTATCGGTAGCTTTACCTTTTACTTTACTCCTTGTTTATCCCAAAATTAATCAATCCGATTTGATATATACTTAATAAATAAAATTAGATATAAGCGTCTCTAAACTCATTGCATAATCTTCTTAAGCCAAGCGCTGATTGGTATACAAGACGATAAAATACACAAAGTTTTAATTTAAACATAATATTTAGCTATTGTCTGGAAGAACATTCAAAATTTGGCATACAAAATTCATATTTTGTTTCATTCCTACTGCCGTTGCGAACAATAGAGGCTTAATTATATCTTGAAACATGGGATATATACTTTGATATAAACATTAACGCTTCATGAATTACTTAAATGAACTAATATCTACTGATACAAGTAACTAAATATTGAATTAACAACGGTTAGAAACAATCCTGAGTCCTATACGCAATAGGGCACAACCACGTAATTTATAGCTAGTTAAGCTACTGCCACTAGGCACTGCCACTATAATTCAAAATCACTATGAAAAAACAAGTACATCAAGTATTCTTAAAACGTATATTAGAATACTAAATAGACAATACTAGATATGAAAATATAGCTTACTTAAACTATGTTAAAAAACACACTATCGAAAAACCGGTGCAAAAGAAAGAAAAATACTAATGTAATTACGTCTCTTACATTAACCATATTTTTACACTGTGTACTTTCTCTATAAGTCCGATGGTATTTGTATAAGACAGATGTATGTAATGAATACGGTCTCGCTTTGAACTGAGCTAAATCTACTTCGTTTCCGCAAAGTAATGGAAAGTAAATATCAATCAATTGTGTCATTCAAAGTGTGGAAGATCGCTTTAATAAACAAAGTGACTTTTTGTGCCACATCACAGTAATCTACAAAGTGGAATAAAAACAATGGTATAATTTATCAGTATAAACATTAAGTGACATAATAATAAGACGCTGCCAGAACATCTAGGAAATCTTTTTTTAGAATCTTGAGAGACTAACGGCTAACTCGTTCTGGTACTCTTACAAAAATCTAAGAGTACCACTTACAAAAATCTGTAAATCTAAATGAAATGTATGTCAAGTGAAATAAATTTTGATAAAACTATACAATAATAGTTCCAATCATCAAAAATTTAATTGTAAGCAGTTATAACACATTTTAAGAATCTCTTGGTAATATTTTGTATTTCTAGACTTATTTCAACAAGAACAGGCCGGCTCGACCGGGGCGGCCGACCCTGTCACGGAAGCCCAACCTGACATGACAGCATTCGTGATGTTGTGTTTCGTTGGTGACTGCGAAACCCAATGATGCTGAAGTATCGCAGAGAGCTGCGCCTGAGACGGGAGGGAACCGGGAACCGCTTTCTTATGCCATCCGGAGCCTTCCCAGCGGCTGCCCGCACTGAAGCGGGCACCGTCTCTCAATCTTAACGGCATCGACCGCCGAATACCCCTCTCGGAACCCGAATTGGGCGTCCGATAGGTCTAGCGTCCAACACCCTCCTGAGGCGGTCCGACATATGGTCGAGGGCTCGGGCCATCACTCGGGCTGGTACCCCGTCCGGCCCGGGAGCGGTGTTCTTTGAACGGATTCCCTGATGGGTGGAACTTTGACCTCTCTGCCCCCGTCGTCTCCGACCAAATAGGCCATCGACAGGGGCGTGTGGGCACAGGAGGCCCATTTTTTTTTTTACGTGATGGAATTCCTTTACACACTTCGCTCCCCCCCGCGGGGACAGGAGGTTCACTTTGTGTGGGACTCCTGACTGACTCGCCAGACTACCCACTAAACCACCACGGTGTGCCACTCTGCGCCTGAGGGATCCGGGAACCGCTTTCTTACACCATCCGGACCCCTCCCAGCGCCTGCCCGCACTGAAGCGGGCACCGTCTTTAGAGGTTTTATACTCTCAATTTAGGCGACGCACGGCACACGCGTAACGTCGCCCCCTTGCGGGTGGCCTGCGAAGCGGATGGGGGGGAAAACCCGTCCCGCCCATCCGCGGCCACACTCAGGGCGGCATGAGGCGCTGATAGGCGCGCCTCCGCCGCCCGGTTCGGGTCCGAGTGGAGATCGTCGATCGATCGCCGGCCATGGAGCGTACGACGGCCGGCAGCGAGAGACCTCCTCCGATGACTGCAGTGAGGGCCCGACGCTGCGGCGCCCAAGCGGGGCACACCGCCAGCGTGTGCTGGGCCGAGTCCTCACTGCAGTCGCAGTGGTGGCAGGCGGGACTCAATTCCCTCCTGGCGACCGAGTGCAGGTACTTCCCGAAGCAACCGTGCCCGGAAAGCACCTGCGTCAGTCGGAAGGAAAGGGTCCCGTGCTGCCGCCCTGCCCACTCGAGGATGACGGGCTGGAGCGCCTCCACGGTGGCGAAGCCAGCACGTGGAGCCTCCAGCCGCGACGACCAACGAACCATAGTGGCTCGACGGGCGGCTTCACGCCACTCGCGTACCTCTTCGGGCGGAGGGCGAACGCCACTCTCCGCCCGGAATTCAGCCACTTGTCGATAAACTTCGGCGAGCACTTCCGCCTCCAAATCCTACGGGGGTGTTCCGGCCAAGGCGCACGCCGCCTCGGTCGACACCGTGCGGTATCCGCGTATGGCTCTGACCGCCAATACCCTCTGAGGGGGCCAGACGCGCGCCTTATTCTGGGTGGTCAGAGCCGACACCCACACCGGTGCGCCGTACAGCGCCATCGACCGGACAACCCCCGTGAAGAGGCTTCGCGTTGCGACACTGGCTCCACCCAGATTGGGCAAAAGTCGCCCTAGGGCGGAGGTAACGTGTTTTAATATCACTGTTTTCATACGACTTATATAACCGTTAAATACTTTGAAACTATTTATGTTAAGTGCAGTGAAATGGTTTAAAAAAGGTATAAGTTCTCTCGGCGTAAGTGGGTCACAGGTGTACCTAGCGTGTACGCTCCATAACTATTAGGAGTTTCACCGAAGTGGTCATTATTAAAATGTTTGCCTTCCCTGATCGTACCCTCTTTTATATTTTACCTGCTTTCGTCATCATATATGCTTCTGTAACCTACATACCATTGAGTACATGTAAAAAAGTTTATGTTACTTAAAATATCATTAAGACACTTATTTACCTTTTTGGTTCAACGTGTTTTTTTTGTGTTTTTTTTGACTACTTTCTCTCTTTTACTTGCTATTACTAAGATTTAATCAGAAAATGATTTTACTTTTGCTGGTTACTCTTTGAATGAGGGTACAAAGTTTTATAGATACAAACAAAAATATATGTTTAAATTAAGTTTACTTAACAACCGTGTAACCACGTACTTACCTAAGTGAATCGTCTGTACGAAAGACACCGTAGTTACAACTCAAATTACTTAAAGATAATGTCTAAATGCAAAAACCATTTAAAACTGTATGTGTCCTACTGATTCACTGTCTCTTTTTTTGTCTAGGCCAAGCTTCGAGAGCAAAGCATGATTTTGACGCTACTTTGTATGAAATATTCTAGCTTTTGCCCGAGACTCCGCTCGCGTGTATATCGGTTATTGGTGTAAAGAGTAGTTTATGTACGTCCTCGAATATCAAAGTATATCCATGCAGAATTACTTTCGTATTTAGAATATTATTATGGACATCCATTAAATGTATATTTCATTAGTTTTTTCAAACATGTATGCTCGGCGAATTAAAATAAACAATAGAACTTTTGTTTGAGCTAATCTTGAAGATTAACTGCTTTTAACGTAAGCAACAAATAAGATCAATCATGCACGACCATAAAGCTGGTTACAGTTAAATGTTATTTGAAATGAAGATTGAAGGATTCCGCAGCATTAAAAAGAAACATGTTTTGTATATACTACATAAGAACACATGATACTGATGACTGATGATGACTGTACAAAATGTGTTAAACAGAAAATACTATTTACAAATCTGTATGTGTGGCACAAATGTGTACAGTCAACAAAAAGGTACATGAAAGTTGATCAAAATTTTTGTACGATATTCACCAAAGCATATTTTTAAAAGTCTTTTTCATCTCTCTTCTTTTCATGTTTCTTAAAGGAAGAAATATTCTATTAACGATATTGAACGAATATTTCGTTTAAAATAAAATAAAATTAGATAACTTCAAACCTACTCATAATTTATTAGACCCTTGCCTACATACCACTTAATACTTACTTTAGTTTAATCAGTTTGTATGTAATCGTTTTAGTTTAATCAGAAGAAATAACCCGTCAGTATATTTCTAATCCTCGCCGGTATAGTAGTCGCAGTGAAGCCGGATAAGATATATTCCTGCAGTAAGTTCCGGTCTAGCGGATACGGATTATCCTGTTAAAATATAACCGGGAGTCTGCCGAACTGTGAAATACGTACCGGATTGAATGTTGTAGGGTGTTTTATTCACAAACTAGTTTCTCGTCTATATATTTCGTTTCAAAGAACATTATAATTGAACTGGGAAGGTAAATAGTTGGGTATTACAAATTCGAAGGAAATCTTCGAATTTATTAAGGAATATTTATTTCCGTTCAGTCAGACCCTTGTAAAAGTATTTAAAGATTCCCTATACTAATTTCTTGACATCGGTTAATCATAAGCCACCACTTTCACAAATACAAATAAAGAAATACTCATAGCTATAAATAAAATAATATCGTCTCCCTGTAAATCTCTTCCAGTCCAACAATTTGGATGTATGAATCTAATTAATTATCACAAAGTTATACAATAACATGAATAAATCATTTAATTTTATGACTGTTATTATATGCCATTGTTCTTAGTAAGTACACGAACAGTATATTTATTATATATCACTAATATTAATTAATTTTCACACAACCAATTTATATAACTTTTTCGTAAGAATTATACCGGGCATCATGGTAAAAAAGAATACCCTATGTCCTTCCTCAAGGGTCAAGGTATCTCCCTAACAAATTTCAATGGAATCGTATTTTTTTTATATTTTAACTTTTGATGATGCCATGAGGTGAAACCGGTCAGGTGTAAACATAAATATATATGTATATATTTATGTTTACACCTGACCGGTNTACAAGTGAATTTGAATCTAGAATGTATTGTGCAGTGATAGATACAGAATGGGGAGTATCACTGCTCCGCAGAATGGGAAGCAAACTGTTTAGGACATCACTACAAAGAGAAGAAAAAACCTACCCGTCCGTAGTAGACCAAATCCTGGATCAACCGACCAAATCAAGGAGAGGTCTATGTCTAAGGTTGATAATGTGATGTGATGATGTTGTGACCTAAGTTCCTAATATATTATTTTGCGAAATCATTATGCAATATTCTTAAATATTACTAACATATATGAGAAATGTGTTTTCGTAGTAGCGATTTTATATTATTAGCGTTTTGCTGATATCGCTAATGAAGAAAGTTCGTAATACGTGACTGGGATTACAAGAACTTCCTTGTTCTCTTACAACCTTTTGTTACCCAACACTCGCTGTAATGATCCTTGTAAGTTATGGTTGAAGTGATCTTACGCCACTATTATTCTCGTAAAAACAGTTTTGGGATAAGAAACATATCATCAATCTTACTGTTAGGCTGTTTCTTTGCGCCTTTATGGCTGGTGATTTTAACTTTAAAGAATTTAAATTTTGTACAATTTTGATATTTGGTTCTTCTTTACATCCAAACGTGTTATTTATACGATTTTATATAGACCACGTACAATTTTCCATTCCATCTTTACGTAGAATATAAAATCTTACGTATGTTATTTGACGTAAGGCCTTAACCCTCTCCTGAGAGGAGATTCGAGCCCAGCAGTGGGTCATTATGGGTTGTGATTGATTGTATGATTGGTTGATTGCTGGATATGTTAGTTATTATCTTGTAAATTATTAGTCTAACAATACTGTAGCCGTCTATTATTTTAGTTTCAACTACAACCACTTACTACCGCATCTTAGACTTTTGAATGATCTGATCGGTCAACTAATATCTGTCATGAATGAAACTTTGAAGTGAAAACTTCTTTAGCGGCGTTGTGCTTATTTTTGTTATGTGCAAAAAATTTAAGCTCGCGTCAGGATACATGATCTGATCGAAAATTAGTGTTATTCGTTAGACGCCACCGTCTTAGAAAATAGACCATAAATTGTCATGTTTGTGTACGATAGTGCAGTAAATGAATATAGTATCTAACCACATAAATGATAGTACTTTTATACTGATAATCCAATCAATTCGTGCAAAATTAATCCCTAACCATTCCAAAGTATCAAAAATGCACAACGTTAATATTCAAGTTTTCACTTCTGCCGGCACTCCCGGCGTACAACCCGTATTTCCGTTATTTATTTTGTTTAATGTTCGTACATTCTTGAAATCAATTCCATTTTTTTCGAGCAAATCGGCACCACATACAGCAAATAAATGATACCAACGAATTTAGAACCTCCTCCTTGATTCGTTAAGTTGGTTTTAAACATTCTACCCAGTACAGACATACTCGTATGTGGTTTAAAATCGTATGTTATATATATATAAACGAGAACACAATATACTCATATAATACAATGGATACTAGTATGTACAAAAATATATTTTTGTTGTTTACTAGACCACTCGTTAAGAGTAGAAATAGTTTTTAAATACAATGTGTTCGATAAAGACTAGTGCCGTTGAATGACGGATATTGACTAGTAGAACGTCTCATGGCAGACGGAAATTGATCGTTAGTAGCATTCGTGTAGACGCGACCCTATTTGGACGATCATTACAAACGTTCCTCGCTCTAAGTTAAAATACTTTAGGAAATGATCTGTAGTTTTAATTTTCCTGTACAATGTATAATAAAAACCATTTAAAATTACGTGCGTAATTGTTTTCACACTTTTGATATGATTTTTTCTTAAAACACAATTCTGCAACATTGGAATTCTAAAAAAATCTCCCCACGTGTAGAACGTTCGTTTTCATGTATTCAACTTCTACAGAATTTTGTATGTACTACCCCAATAGGCGCTCCAAGCATATGGCGCTTATAATTCATATATAAAAATACAACCGCAAACAATGAACTCCTTAACCTTCTATCTTAGATTGGCAAGACAGAAATATTACAATATTGTGTTGGTACTAACCTCGAGCAAAATGAAATCAAATTACCACTTTCATAAGAAACATTTTTCGAAGAAAATCAACTTAAAATTGTTATTAAATCCAATGTTTCCTATTCAATAAACCAGAGCAATTTAATAAACAGGCAACAACAAACTCGACGTTGTAAAACTCAGTGAACCGATATCAACGACTTACAAAGTTTAGTATAACTGCCACAGTTATGAAATTAGTAGTCCTGACTACTGGCAACTAGTTAGTAATAGTTACCTTTAGTTGAAAATACCTTTCCATGTGACTAAATAAGTAAAGAACCATATTGACTGAACAGCTTCACATATTTCCTGTATGTTAATAGATGAAGCGGGTATAAATAACATTCAAAACAACAATTTGTGCAACTGACAAAGTAGTCCCCAAGCCGCACTTGGCCAGCGTGGGGACGTATGGCAACCCTCTCCTGAGAGGAGATCCGAGCCCAGCAGTGGGTTGTTGATGATGACAAAGTATTGTTCATCTAGGGTTTGAAGTCACAACACTTAACGCAGTAGAATGTGGTGAGTTGACTGCTTAAGCCAGTAAGTGATGTAAAGTAATATAATTTTATTATTATATACATATTTACTATTATTTATTAAACACTAACTGTACCCAGCTACTCTACCATGCTTCGATTTGCTATATAAGAATATTAGTAAATGAGATACAAAAGGGACGCCAGAAATAGATAAATAATCTTTGAAGTGGGTTGTTTATGAAGTCATAAGCTCAATAGATGTTTTTTACCGTGGGAGTGTCACGCTTTGGCATACATGGGCCGGCTCGACCGGAGTGATACCACGGCCTCACAGAAAACCGGTGTGAAACAGCGTCTGCGCTATGCTTCACCGAGTGATTGAGGTTAACGGAGGCCCATAAGCCAACCCTTCCCCTCAGCCCCCTCCTCATCCCCCAAGGCCGGCAACGCGCTTGGGACGCCTCTGGTGTTACGGGTGTCCATGGGTGGCGGTAATCGCTTACCATCAGGATTCCATTCCATAAAAAAAAGATGTGGGACTTATTGAGTTTCTGTAACATACACAAACGAAATTAATATTTTTATGTCTATGTGTAAATTGAGAAATGTGTGTGATGTGTGATAGATATAACAAAAACTTTCTAAGCTATGAATTAAAGTTCTGTTGCATAAGAAATTAGTATTTTTTTATTGCTCAACTATCATAGTTATACCAGCTGTTAGCCGCGGCTCTGACTGCATATATAACGGTTATCGCGATAAAGATTTGTCTCAATCCATTTTCCAGTATCAAAGTATTACCATGCCAAATTTTATTGAAATTGGTGCAGCGGCTTAGCCATAAAAACTTATTAAACAGACAAAGTTTCTTTCGAATTTATAATTTTAGTATGGATTGCGAAATATACTTGAGAGAAAATTACTAATAAAATAGCATATCTTATACTGTCAAACAAAGCCTTTGCTCCCCGGATATTACCATCCAGTCACAGCTGCAGTCCCTGCTTTGTAAATGCAAGCCCCAATACATTCAATATACAGCCCCGAGCCGTCTCGAGATTATTGAACACCTTATTCTATCAAAGGAAACCATGAAACCTTATAAATATCTAAAAATGAAATTTGCTACTTTCTCCCTGAATTTTTAGCCTTCGAGATAAAGTTATCGGTAGATCTTTTATTAAACTCACTCAATTTTTTTTTCTTTAAATATTGTATAATATAAATAGATATTATGATGTTAATTGAAGTAAGTGGCGTGCAATTGGAGAGGCCTATGTCTAGCAATTGATTGCTATAAGCTGATGGTAATGATGATGTTAATAATAATATTATCCCTAATAATAATAATACCTGATAACAATAATTATAATTGAAGATCTGACTCCATGAGTTTCTTTGCCAGTATTATTCTCATAAAGCTTTACGCATTTTATAAACTGGAAGTTATAGATCGACAGGCAGACAGCGAATTCTAGTATTTTCACCTAATTCACCTTGAAAAAAACAGTAAATCTGTGACGTCTTTTTGTGTCGATCTTTGTTTTTTATACAACTGTAGCTTCAATTTAACGTTCATAAATGTCACTTAGTGTCTTAATTGAATAAAAGATTTTGAATTTGAATTGAATTTGAATAACCTTCTCAAACATCTCTAAAAAAATCGTCCATTTATATATATGAGTCTGCCAAAATGACTATTCTGCCTCATGATAAGCATGAGCAGAATTCAAGAGCAGAGCTCACCATACTCATTGCGAATGTCGACAATACAACACTCGCTGTGGCGGCCTGTGGAGACATGCTTTCTGCATTATTAGGCATCAGGTCTAATCCCAAATTAGGCAAAGCCTGTACATGTATCAGTGTGTAGTACACACACTACTGATAGACATAACTTTATATTTCTAAATACATGCATATTATATAAGACCACCACCCACCTCTGGCTTAGCCATAAGGACTCGCCTACTAGACCAACGGGCCCATAAAATACTCGTTTATTGTTTTAAAGTATACATAAGTCATAAGAATGTTTATTTAGAAATACACGTATGTGCCCTATGGGTCTTAAGGTGTTCACAAAAGTAATAAAACGTTCCAAATGGTTAACACAAATTATTTTAGTAAAGAAATTTCAAATGTATTTTATTACAAATTGTAATGGCACTTCAAAACTCGAAATTGAATGTGCTGGGTGTCAATGTGAACGACTACTTTTTAATTTCATTAAGCTGTGAAACCTTTCGAATGGATAATTCAATACTGAAGTTTATCCATTTTGACACAAAGTCTATTAAATTGTGGTAATATATAGACGTATAGACATAATGGTATTATTGAATTATACCGTCTTGTGGAGGTTATTTAAATACGTATAACATTTATCACGCTTGTATGATTCAGTTATTGAGGGTCGATTTTCACGAAATGATTTGGAAATATCTCTATCGTATGTCGAGCCAATCAAGGATGTTTCACTAGAACCCATTATAATAAACAACCAAAGTATGTTCATGTGCTGCGGTTCGTAATCTTATCATCAAAATATTTAGGAATTTTTGATTACATATATGAATTAACCCAATCTTAAATGAAGGTTCTAAAACGTAATTGTGGGTACCATTATAAAGCTGTGGATTCTAGTCCTGACCCTCTGTATGCTCTTACATGTCGTTCTAGGAGATTGTAAGTATGCTGGTAATATCTTACCAGCATACTTACAATCTCTTGTTTTAAATACGGGATTTGTCAAGGTTAAAATATAATGTTATCTTTATATAGCCACCATTCTTCATCGACAAATGACTACCCGAATTGTAGATCGCCCTAGAAGTGCGATCTACCATTAAGCTTTTAAATCCGTTTCTTATCGTTTCCTTTTTTCCATTTGTTACTAAGTATTGCGGCTTTTAAAATTGCATATCTCTGAAGGCTTTTAATAAAAGCTATTGTCTTCTCCGCCCAGTAATTGGAGATATTTTTCCATTTTGTAGAGGCGCCAAGATGAAGTATTAATTCAGTATTGTTCTATAATGGTCTAAAGATTAATTGGTGAGTATGTAAAAAGAATAGATGTAGTTAAATAATGTGAATTGAAATATTAAGGGCCCTTGTTTCCATTCCTAAGCCTTCACGGTGAACAAAACACAACACTATTAACGGAAATCGTGTTCGAATTTGTGCTCAGAGCTCCTTGATGATGTACCTATATTTTTTTAGACATAATTATAAAAAATAATAATAATAAATAAATATTCGGACATCTAACACACAACGCCATCTAGTCCCAAACTAAGCAGAGCTTTTGTTATGTGTACTAGACAACTGATAAGAATACATAAATATTATTTTTCGTAAATACGTACATCTTATACATAAAAAATATCCAAACTCCGAAACAAATATTTGCAGATCATACAAATATTTGGTCCGACCCAGGTTCAAACCGAAGACCTCATGGACAGCAGTCGCGTTCCCTACCACTGCGCCACCGAGCCAGTCTTTATAGGGGTAGTCCACCTAATTCTGTGATAATACGCAATGATAGATGTCGTACAGATACACCACAGCACTATTGTAAACAATAAAAGAGAGTTGGAAAAAATGTCTTTTCCTTCATCACACCACATCACAAGTTTAAATAATCATTTTATATATTTACTGTGGGAGAGCCACGCTTCGGTATGTATGGGCCAGCTCGACCGGAGTGATACCACGGCCTCACAGAAAACCGGTGTGAAATAGCGCTTGCGCTGTGTTTCTCCGAGTGAGTGAGGATACCCTCCGGTATATGGGCCTCCGCCCATACCCCAACCCCTCTTCCCATCTCCATTCTCCTCCCCATCCCCCAAGGCCGGCAACGCACTTGTGACGCTTCTGGTGTTGCAGTTGTCCATGGGCGGCGGTATTCGCTTACCATCAGGCGATACGTCTGCTCGATTGCACGCGATACAATAAAAAAAAAATATTTAATCAGATACGCCAATTCGGTATGATAGGACAATTTGGTATTTGAGTCAAGCTTGTCCATTGGTACTGAAAGGACACGCTCCGCTTTATTATGAGTATCACTCATATATTAGTATACCTTATATAGATATATAAGGTATACTAATATAATATAACATAGATATGTTTATGTATATATTTGCCGTGAGAGAGCCACATTTCTGCAAATATTGCCCACCTCAACTGATTTCACGGACTCCTAGAAAATCAGTGTTAAGCAATCCATTCTTTACTTTTTAGCTTTCTTTTAATCGGATACCCGTATTTCAGAGACTCAATTTGATAATCTTGGGGCTGAATCCACCCCTTGTCCCAAACCTGGAGTATGTACTTTTGAGTTGCAGATGTCTATAAGTGAAGGAGGGCACTTACCATCGTGTAACTTGTTCGTTCGATCAATACAAACTTATATAATAAAGAGCCAAGTTTGTTAATTTGTTTATATAGTTGTAGGGGGTCACTAGCGGAAAGCGACATTATTCAAAAGTGATAAAAGCCATATTTTAAATTTAAAAGAAAACAGTTTGTAATAACAGTACTTGTAAATCAAGTCGAAAAAAAGCGGATGGTTAACGCCTAATGAAGTGGGGACGGGTCAGCTAGTATTGCATACATTCTTCTTCTTTTGATGAATGGCAATCAGCCGGATCAGCTATTTCTGCCAATATCAAGTATTTCAAGTCTTCAATTCTAAGTCTTCGAGTCTTCAAGTCTTCGTCGTGATGGAATTAATGATAAAAAATATAAAAAATGTGGATGACATGAAATGGGGACCGTCTTTCGCAAAAACAAAAAACGATCTCCATTGCATACATTCGTAAGGCAATTTAAGCTACTCAACAGATTATGTCATATATCGTTACTGTGCAGCAAAATGCACAATTAAGTTAGCCATCGATCGAACTAAGTGGCGTGAAATTGGACGTGACTTATATTTCAATATAATCTTTAAGCAGTAAAAATGAATGGTTAACATCATATAAATAAGGACAATGACGAAATATGGCCGAGGACTTAAAAAGAGCTTTAACTGTTTTTCAATAGAACCACGTTTCATATGTCTAAATGCAGATTACCTTCAAATACGTTTTTTTTCCAATAAAGAGGGTGGATATTTGAATATTCAAATTCAATTCGACTTCGATTCGACGTTATCACAATGTCATTTCACAGTCCACCTACGTCATTGTCTCACCACTAATACCCTGTCATTTTGACGAAGGATAAGTAATTTTTGACAAATCTTCAATATTCAAAAGGTTTGTTTTCAGAGTTTCGTACCTCAAAAGGTAAAATGGAACCCTTACAGGATCACCTTGTTGTCCGTCTGTCTGTCTATCAAGACATTATGTCTCAGAAACATGAAGACAGTGAAGGTATCAAGCTGAAATTCATATTAAATACTGAGATCTACTGTCCCTTGGAGCTGTGAAAAGATTAAACTTCTAAGCCAACGTAATCAAAAGATAAAACCGTTAATACTTCAAATTTGACACTCGCAAAGGAATCAAAACCTACTGGTTACTTCTCGTGGACTCAAATCTTGAAATTATGTACGAAGCAACGTCTCATAACACGGGTAAAGGAAAAATGCGTCAATCATAAAATTTTAGTTACATCATATAATAATACCTACCTACAAGTTTGTACGGCACCCTCGATACACGAGTCCGACACGCACTCGGCCGGTTTTTTTTCTAAAAAACCTATTCAAATGTGAAAATTATTATATGATGTGTACTCAAAACGAGCAATAAATTCCGAGAACACTTTTACATATATATTTAAAAGAACGCGCTCTGAGGCGCTCATAGCCCAGTTGCACTCTGTGATTAGAAACAATCATCGAGGGCAAGCAACGATGGCGCGGTCAGTACCTGGATGGGTGACCGCTGGTGGCATGTTACCATGAGCGTCTCCGTGATTCGGAGGTCACGTTAAGCAGTCGGTCCCGGTTGTTATCATACGAAAACAGTCGTGAAACTCAGTTGGAGGCCTTCGGTCGGCTTAAAAATATCCAACGGCAAGATTTACGTAGCCACAACGTATTCTTGCCAGTCCCCAACCCGCACTTGGCCAGCGTGGGGACGTATGGCCTTAACCCTCTCCTGAGAGGAGACCCGAGCCCAGCAGTGGGACATTATGGGTTGTTGTTCTTGTTTGTTAAAAGAACAATCTCGGGAATTATCACTACAGACAATTAGAGTAACATAAAAAATAACCTACCACATTCAGTTAACGTTATTTAGTTCCAAACTAAGCTGAGCTTCTACTATGAATGATATTAGATAACTGAAATAAAAATAAATATACATGTTTTTTACGAAATGCGTACATGTTATACTTAGAAAACACTGCGATACAGAATTTTTGTATATCATACAAAGACTGGGTACGACCCGAGAATTAAGCCCGAGACATCAAGTACAGCAGTCGCATACGCTACCATTGCACCACTGAGGCAGTAATAGAAGGTTTAAGATGACCAGCTATAACTAGCGACATCTATTATATTCGCACTATCTTTTTTTTTTTTTTGTTTAAAAAGACAACTCCCGCATTAGGAATATACATGCCTGTGTCGCGGGGATCTTTACAAACATACATGAAACGGACACAAAGTACACCCATCTTTCTTTTTGTAACAGTAAAAAATTGGTTAAATGGCAGATGTCACTCTAAATTGTGGTTTTGTTAAAAAACATGTAAATATGCTATGAAAATTACAAGTTCTGCCAGACCAATATTCTATTAAATATTTAATCTGCTGTTAACTTTAAACTTTCACAGGCTTTAAGACAGATTTCTAGGTATTTAGTTTTAAGAAATCCCTAAAGCGGTGAAATTTACAACGAAAATTTTCGGACACCAGCCAAAATAAAGTAGGTACCTAAAATATAATACCTGAATGCTCATTATACTGTACTTTAAGTAATAAACTAAGGTATTTCATAAGTAAAGATACATACAAACCAGTAAATAGTGGTCAGTTCTATAGAGATAAGCTTTCAAAATCTACAGCCTTAAGGCAAAATTGAGTTTGTCAAACTCGACGATCTATTAATAGGTAACCTTATAAGTATTAACTCATCGTGATATCTATAAAGAAGTATAAAGTTAACGTTATTAAAATCCACCTAAAAACCTTATCCTAGCGTATCCGATCGTAAAAAATATTTATTGAATCTACATATTATGATCGAGAGTACCGTCCCATATCAAAAATCCCAATGTTTTATGAGTATATATCCATTCCTGCAATAAAGTAACGAAATAAATGTTTTAGTATCTATGTTGTGCTTGCTGAATCAATTTTTTTTACTTTTGAAGTGAACATGTCCATCCATTATGCATGAATTAATTATGCTTATAGGCAAAATGTAACAAATCAAGTTAAGTATCGTATAGTGGTGCTTGCAGTTTTTTGTAATACAAGAGTCCCTCAAAGATCACAAACATATATCGAACTTTTACGAATTAAATTATATAAGTAACGCATATATACTAACTTTAACTTACGCACATACATTATACTGCATGTAAGAGAGAGCACAATGAGTCGATACATTGTATGCCGGTATTACTGAAATGACACTTTGAAGTTACTGGAAATCCGTTTGTAGCTATAGTACTTATTTCTGTCACTGAATGCAAATTCTTCCTTCAATCTTTTTGGTGTAAGAGACTTAACGAGAGTACATTGCAAGAGCCCGTGGCGGAGGTATTACCTATCAAGTGAATCTAACAATTACATTTATAAATACTATTTATTCACTCATTATATTTCTCATCAACATCATGAACAGTTTTTAACATTCCACTGTTGGAAGTGGGCATCCTCTTAAAAGGGAGGTTTTGACTTACTGTACCCTAATATATACTTTAGTATTTTCATTCGATTAGGGGACAAACGAGCAGACGGTAACGGACGCCTGATGTGACGCCGCCTAAGTGCACTGCCGGACTTTGGAGGATGGGGAAGGAGATGGGTGTTGGGGTTTTTTGGGGTACGGGCATCCGGTATCCCCACTCATTCGATGAAACACTGCGCAAGCGCTGTTTCACCCCGGTTTTACGTGTGGCTGTGGGGGTACGTATCACTCCTGTCGAGCCGGCCCATTCGTGTCGAAGTGTGGCTCTCCCACGGTAATATGTATTATATATACTATAGTATTTTAATTCAAAATTAAATTTCAACTGAAATTAACTTAAGTAGTTGCATTTGGCACCGAAACTACAATAGAGCTTTTATTGTAGTTTTCGAAACTATTATCTAACTAGCATCCAAATGAAACTATCTAAGTATATAAAATCCTTTCAAAGTTGCCTCTGCCTTAAAGAAATATTCTTTTTTATCTTTACCTATTACTTGATGAAAAAAGGTGTTCATCTACACTACTCCACTTTATATTTTACGCTTATCAGGTCTTAGATATAAGCCTCCGACATAAATTCCTTATGTAACTGCACGTCCTTTCCTAATGTCAAACCTTAAACAGACTCGTCATCACGTATAAAAAGCATTAACGTCTTAAAATCTCAAAGCACTATTTATTGACTGTATACTTATCAAACGTGTAGTATATATCTTCATTCAACAAGCAATGTACGCAAAATTAGTCTACGAAAACGATTCTCACAGTCTAACTGAAAAAGGGAGCAGGTCTGCAGAATTCAGAAGCAGCCGTTAGTATGAATATAAATGGTCCCTTTGTCCCTCAAATGGATTGAGGTTTCTACCTGCTTAAGTTTATTGCATGTTGTCTGCCCACTTGTTTTTTTAATCTTGTGAAGGTTAGTACAGATATCGTGAGATAATGAAAGCTTTGGGAACTTTTATTTAAAGAACAGCTTGTCCAAATTGAAACTAATTTAATAAAATACTTTGTATTTATACAAGTTAATTAACTATGATATCTAAAAAATGGTTAAATTTAGTCATTAGTAAAAATACTCAAAGTTAGACATATTTTATTTTTAATTACATCTCTGTAAAAAAATCGTTTATATGTTTATCACCATCAGCCTATCGCAGTCCAATGCTGGAGATAGGCTTCTCCAATTACACGCCACTTATATGTTTATGGTGAAACAAAATTTCGAACTTTTTTAATGAAATTAAAAAAAAAAATTAAAGAGTAGCGTCTTTTTTCCTTATTACCTTTTTTCCTTATTACTTCATCGCCTTCATAGTTAGCTTACCAGTGAACACTAACGACTTGCATTTTGTTTAGAAATACGCTTTGAATTTCACATAATTATTTGTTTTTTATATAAGAACAGCGTGGCTATGACTATAATAAATAAATAAACTCATTTTCAGGAAATGAGTTTATTTATTCCTTACACATTACCTTTCACGAATGAGGTCAACCATCGTCCTCATCCATATTTATCCCTTACATATCATTGCCATAGACTTAATAACTAAAAGCATTAATAATGAAACAGTAAGTAAATCCAATTATGCATTTAAAAAATTGTTTTGATAGCAGAAATATTTTTACTAATGATATATGTTTTAATAAAATAACATGCAAAAAGGTATTTTTTTATTTATATATAGTTTATTGTCCATTTGTAAAACATAGTATTAATAGAACATCACAGTCATAATTAGCAACACATAATTAATTATGTGCTTTAGAACTGTCGTAATTTTATTCTCATAGTAGCTGAACCCCACGGTTTTAAGCCGCGGGTAGCGCCACGTTCAGGGGCTAATCCAAAAGAAAATAGCCTAAATCACTCCTTGTTTCAACAGCTATATGTTCGTGAAAGTCCCCTCTTTTTTTTTCTCCGTGCGGAAATCCCCTCGGATTCCTCCTGTGGCATGTTGGGCACGAACCGACTAAAACTGTACGCCATCGCGGGTACTAGGAGCCGGGGAACCAGGTACACCCTAGGAAGGAAAACCCTGCAACCCTGGTGTACCTTGGGCCACCCACCGTGAAAGTCCCCTCAAAATCTGAAAGCTGTTAATTGGAATTACAAACAGGCATTTTATTTTTTATTATTTATTATTATGAGCCCCAGCCCCTCTTTGCAATGCAATCAAAATGTGAGTGTATAACATATTTTAACACACAAATAAACATCGGTATTAGTATTTTATGATCGCATAAACACTTGATTTTCACATCAGGGCTGGGTGTTACGAGTACGAGTGTTACCTTTGTCCTCACTCCGACTTCTAACAGTTATTATTAATGCAAACATTGAGAATGTTCTCGAGATATTATGAAATATTAAAACCTGTGCCATGAAATGCGATAGAATTTAAACGAAGAATATTAAGAATGCAGAGTCACCGTGATCTATAGAATTTTATGAAAGGAATTTGTAAAAAAAATATTTAAGAATTCTATAGAAAAAACTAATTAATTAACACGTAAAAAGCATTTTTTGAATTCGTTTTCGAAGAAGTTCATGAATTTTAAACTTGGAAAACCAAAAATTTTGTCGAAAATGCACTAGTTATTGACGTAATTTTGGGTAAATAAGACAAATTTCAAACAATACGGGTAACAGATTTAAAAATATAACAGTATTTTTTTTTTCTGTATCAGTAATTTGTTAGTCACATAAAATAAACTAACAATGGATTTTGTTTATTGCAATAAACTAAAATTGAAATTTCGTTTAATATCAATTAATGCAAGTAACTCACTTAATATCATAATAACAATAAACTCGAAATAGATATGAACAGCAATTACTATTCTAAATTTCATGGATTGTTGTATATACTATACACATATGTATGTATTGTATTCCAATCTCGTATAAAATATATTATAACCTTATAATTTAATAATCAGGTAAATAGTTAGTTCATATTAAATAATATTAATATCTTGGAGCCTTCCGCTTATCAGCTTCCGGCGCTACTTACAAATATTGTTATTGATGTCTGTACTCTTTTTATACAATGGTACTTCCGGCGCAATAAACCTTTTATGTTACACAATCCTGTATTATCAAATAATAATTGTATGTTAATAATCACTAGAATAATTACAATAAGCAATGTTTAATTTTATCTACTGAGTTTGGTAATTTAGTATTGAATTGGGTTCGGCCTGTCAGATCTTATAGAATGCCTCCGATTGTAGTACTGCAGGCATTTTATAATATATGACCATTCTACTTGATGTGCATTGGAGAATATTAAAATTTGTACTAATATAATGTATTGCTTTGCCGCTATCTTGACTGCGTGCGTTACAGTACATATTTCATATTAAATACTTTTGAATTTAGCATTACAAAACCTACCGAAGAAATTTTGTAGAAAAGCTTCATTAATTCCAAAAGAGGTGGCGTGATACCCAATAAATAAGTTCCAATGTCAAAACTTTGTGGTGAGGCTAAACTAATGTGACCATAGAGTACTCCCGAGTCAGGATTGACCGGGAAATATTACCCAAGTTTATCTAACTCGATTGTTGGCTAACGTATTTATATGTATTTACGACTCTGATACATTTTATCAAAGTCTAAATAGTTGTTTAATGTTGCTAATCTGGCTGAAGTAAGATAGATGTGCGTTAGCAATAGCGTGAATGTCGAAAATTTACTCAGAAATACACAGATCTAGAACTATGTTTGTTAAAATAACATTTCTTTTGTTTGTCAAGATGTTTTCATGTTAACTTTAACCGGATAATTACGTTGGATATTTTTTTGACGCATTAATATATGTAGTCCTTACCTTGAAATTAAGTTTATATAGTTACTTAGTAAATATTAGTATTAGCCTTTAGCTGTAGCCACCTACATATATAGTAAGACATAGTATATATTTTGATATTCTACGGCATACAAGTATATACAATGGCATATAAAATAATACTCCTAAAACGGTCGTGTTGGTCTTGTTAGCTATTGTGACTGCTAAGTCAGTGGTCATGGATTGGCAACCTCCTACCTAAGACACATGTTTTGAAATGAGCATGATTTTTCGTTTTGTGTTTGATCTTTTTCTTCAAATTTTAAATCATAAGGCCGCGGTCTCAATGTCATAAATTTATAAGAAACTGGCCTATAAGGCAGTAGTGCGAGTACATTAACGAGAGTACACTTTCAGTGCCGCTCACCGCGCCTTCGTCGCCCGCTGACTTCGTGTCCGTAGTATAAAAGGCAATAAGTTTACCGCCTACTACGTTTATGAGTAGGACAATTTGTATATTATCAGAGATGGGAAAATATGTATCCTCCTTGAAAGTTTTGGGGATATGTGAATGTGTGTAACTATTTAACGCAAAAATTCCTAAATAGATTTAGATGAATCTTTCCAGTTATATAGCTTATGCATTAGAATAAAACATAAACTACTATTTACCGCAATAAACTGTATACACACAAGTGGAGTCACACAAAAACACAAGAATAGTAATAAAGTTACAATTAACCACTATAAACTGATACGATTTCCATATATTATCTGAAATGTGAATACTGCACCAGTACTATTAATAGAGAAATCTATTCAGACACAGACTTCTAGGAATGAAATCATTTCTGTCTATATGTGATGGATAAAGCCAATCCATTCCATTATTGGATACTGTACTAGGGCATAGTGTGTCTATGAATTCCGAGATATTTTAATGAAACTTGTCCAAGAATTAAAAATGTGATCTAAGTATCACAGCCCGAATAAAAGTATTTTCTTACTTTCATGAAATAGCTGTTCAAAGTGCAATTGTAAAATCTTCTTTGGTTGAAATTAGGATCACTATTAATCTTTATTTTCATAAAGATAGAGTTCAAATTTTAATGTTACATGTGTTTTTTAATTTAATTTGATTTTTAATTTACCTTATTATTAAAACACTTAATATTTAGGAACTATCTGTAGGGAACATAAAACTAGTGTTACGATTTTTACTTTTACTTCTACCCTACTACGCGGAATACCAGTTATACTGTAGACATTGCTACGTCATAGCTCCGCGGTAGCACAAAGTCTACGATACCAAGAATTTGTATAAATTTTGCAAACGCCAAGAAATTTCAGATACAAAAGGTACCAAAGCCTTGGTCACTCTACCTTTGATAGAAAGTTTTAAAGTCCTTTTGTCATCAGCCACAAGGAGATGAATGACTGATTGTAATGCTATTAAATTATTTTAATATCTGAGCTTTGAAAACTTATAAACTCTTCAGATACTTACCCTGTTATTGAGTAGCCAAAGATTTCAAAACTTTCCGTGAAGATTAAGCGAATGAAGGCTACCTGCCGTGGAACTTTACATTGATATTTGTTTTATATAGCTGGTTTTTTAAGCAATACGACACGAGACGATATATATAGTTTTATTTCTAAAATTAGTTGTAGTACATAACACGTTACAGATAACATAGATAACTGATTACTACTAATCGTATACACATGTAATTTAAAAGTCATAGATGTACTGTCGCGTAGAAATCAAATGAAAACGATTAGCTTAACTCTTGCTAAAATTAACACTCACATTTATTATAACAGCAAAAGGTGTATTAGTAATAATAATAAATCAATGTTTAATAACTAGTCTTTAATTTTTTTTTATTACCCAACTGCCAAGGAAGGAATTTTGAAGCATTATGTTTTTCGAGTGTATGTAAATGTATGTCTCTGCCTTGTTGGTCTAGCGATTGAAATATGCGACTGCCAATCAAGAAGTCTCGGTTTCAAATATCGGGTCGGGCCAAAAGAGTTATTGAGTTTTTCGAATTATTTAAATACTTAATAACAGCTCGGAGTTTAAAAGTTGTGCTCTGAACCGCTGTGCCTCGGAGAGCACGTAAAACTCTCGGTCCTGCACCTGATCTCTCCCTGATCGTGTCGATTAAACGTCCCATCGGATTATGGGACAGAGGGAACGGAGAGTGCACCTGTGTTTGCGCACACATTTATGCATTATAATATATCCTGCGTAGTTGGCTGGTCAGCGTTAAAGCTGGCTGCCGTGGCCGCAATCGGCTAGGAGAGCTTCATCATCATCATATGTATGTATATTTCTTTGGCAGACCCTAGAGCTCAAATGGCTTGTCGCATTTTTATGTTAGTATAGTCAATAGATTCGTGTGAGTTGCAAGAGTGACACTGGGTACATCAAACTAAAAAAAAACTAAACAGAAAAATTTATACGCAGTAGGTTTATTTTAATAATTCGTTACTTGTTGTAGTATGCCTCGGGAAAACATATGTCTAGTTGTGGATTGCAACGGGCTGATGGTTATAATGATGATAGTCTTTTTGTGCCTATTTCATTCTTTTAACAAAAAGACACTTAATCTAGAAAGGGAATGCACTTTGACTTCTCTAGTAAGTTTTCTTCGTAACTTTATTTTATACCATACTAGCTTTTGTGCGGCTTACCGCACAAAAGCTAGTATGGTATAAAATAAAGTTATATAAGTTATATAATATAAAGTTATATAAGAATAGCCTATGTTCCTCAAGAATCATAGTTTATCCATACAAAATTTCATTAAAATCGGTGCAGTGGTTTAACCGTAAAAGCAGAATATACAGACAGAGCTATTTTCGAATTTATAATATGGACAAGGATTATGAAAGTATAAATTCTGCCATGAACTTGAAAATGAGTGCAAGGATAGGTAATATGATAAATATAAATAAATATTTCGGACATCTAACACACATCATTATCAGTCCTAAGCTAAGCAGAGCTTGTATTATTAGTACTAGACAACTGATATAAATACATACATAATTTTTCTTGTAAATTCATACGTATTTTATTATATACTCATTTTATGATGTTTATATACATCATTTTATGTGTGAAAAATGTACTCTCACAACTTGATTTTCAAAAATATTTAAAATATATAGAAAAGAACCTAAAAGATTGTGTAGACGTAAACCCTTCCGACGTCTCCGCATAGCTGTCAAGTAACACATAAATAAATAACTCCATTAATCGTATTAGAATAAATATTATACAGAACAAAACGAGACAAGGGACACAGGGGAGCATTATTAACACTGACGCGACTCGTAACTCAATGTTATACTTTGAGAGCGATAAAGCTTTATATCCACTAGAACGATAACTAATACCGCTAAATTACTTCCAAACATATACAAAATTTACTGCTTCTCACTGACTTGTTTAATTAATCGACTGCGCAGTTAATCAGTCGTAATAAAAACAAAAAAAGATTTTTTTTTTCTTGATATAACAAAATTGTACGATATAATATGTATAGTATATTCTATTGCGTTTAAGACTGCATAAACGAGCATAACAATTTTTAAATGTCAAACATTAAAAACATTTCTTTTGATCCGAAATTCACACACTAAAGGTATTTCTTGAAAACACACGAAAGGTCTTACAAAGTAATAAATTAAAAGATAATAATAAAAAAAAGTATTGACAATACCACTACAGACGCTGGCCACATGTGCTGCAATACGGTTCTAATCTTGTGTCTAGCTTATAGGCTCTTCAGTTAGTGCCTTGCTTGTACCTATTTGTACCGCCGACAAATTGGATCACGTAGATAGGGTCTTAATACAATGTCTTTTCATATAGACTATGAATCTAATATTATATTTCAACTGTTGTTAACTTATGTCCATGGGGAAATAGAGTTGATAATGTGTTAGCAATCCCACTGATATTCTGAATTTATCTCATAAACTTATACATTTATTGGTTCTTATATAACCCGTGCGATGATAACTTAAGATTAATATAATAATAAATAAATATTTGGGTCATCTAACACACCGCCATCTAGTTCCAAATTAAGAAAGAGCTTGTATTATGGAAAATAGACAACTGATATAAATACATATAACTTGTTTGTAAATACATATGTACATATTATACATCGAAAAATACCCAAACTCCGAAAAAAACATTTGTAGATCATATAAACATTTAGTCCGAACTGAGAATCGAACCCGAGCCCTCAAACGCAGCAGTTGCATACAGCATTCAGGTTACGGAATGTTATCACTTCTATTTTGTACTGTTGATATCGTAAGAGTCAACTAAGGGAGTAACATATGAACAATAATCTAACCGTGGGCAAGCCATGCTCTGCCATGAATGACTCGAATGGAGTAATACCACGGCCTCACAGAAAACCGGTGTGAAACAGCGCTTATGTTGTATTTCACTGAGTGAGAGAAAACACCGGAGGCCCATATACCGACCCCTCCCCCAATCCCCACCCCGTCCCCAAAGGCCGGCAAAGCACTTGTAACGACTCTGCTACTGCGGGTGTCTATGGACTGCGCTAATCACTTACCATCAAGCGATACGTCTGCCCGCTATTCTATAAAAAAATAGAGAAGTATAACTTGAAACAAACTCTATGGCATCCCATCTGGGCAGCGCTGTATAGTAGGCTAAAAATATTTTTTTAGGAGAGGCCCATATCTAGTGGTGGACTTTTGAAGTCTGTTTATGTAATACTTATGTAATAAGAATTATTTTTATTAATAATATAAATAAACAGACCTGGGTACAAACATATTCAAATATTTTAAAAAATACCACCATTTTATAGTCGACATATTTATATTATATTTGCTGACATGAATATAAAGTTAGAAAAAGTATAGTAAAACTGTTTACTGGTTACAATGAAAGATAATAGTATGGCAATTGAGACGGTCGAGTAACTCGGACTTGCAATGTTCACAATCCACGAAGCGCAATACCGAAGTGTACACAGTTCTTAAAAATAAGCAGTAAGCTTATTTTCAAAAGAATTTTACTTGAAATATTTTTATATTTCGTTGTGGTCTCGGTATGTGACGACGTAATATATTTCTAGCTTACGAGCATTTTTACATTGTTATTAAAATGAAAAATTATGGTTGGAAAAGGTCATTTAATATATGCACTGTGTTTTGTCGCGATCGGCTTGGTGATTAAAGACCCTTTTGGTGAGTCAATAAATGTTTATTCAATTTACACTCAGGATAAATAATTGAGTTATTATTGGGACTTTCAATTCTGTATCGGAATCATTTACATATGTATAGTGTAGGCATTTATAAATATTTGAATATAATTGTTAACAATCTGAAAATATTATTATTATTACTCCATTCGTCTATAATTGTTATCGACAAATAAAATACAAGAAAAACAGCTTCGAGAACTGGACCAAACTGAAATGAGACCACACAGGAAGCTCCAGCTTTCAAATAAAAAAAGAATCACCAAAATCGATTCGCCAAGTCGAAAGTTCTGAGGTAACAAACATAAAATAACACAGTCATATTTAGAACCTTTTTTTTTAAAAATCTATTAAATATTAAAATGTATCATCTTTTTTACCAGTAAATCACAACAAATTCCTAATTATCTCGTTTTGCCGCTGTGGAGGTTCTCTAGCCAGCCATCATCGAGTGAGCAGGGCGGCAGCACGGGGTCCTTTCTCTCTGACTGATGAAGGACCTTTCCGGGCACGGTTGCTTCGGGAAGTACCTGTGCTCGGTCGCTAGGAGGAAATTGAGTCCCACCTACCACTATTGCGACTGCAGTGAGGACTCGGCCCAGCATAGGCTGTTGGTTTGCCCCGCCTGGGCGGCACAGCCTCCTACCCCCACTGGAGTCACCGGAAGAAATCTCCCAAAACCGGCCATCATACTCACCAGCGACAGCTGCTTTACTACGGTCGTGACCTTCTGCGCAATCTCATCTAGTAAAAGGAGGCGGCGGAAAGGGCCTGCGGAGGCGCGCTTACCAGCGCCTCACGCCAAAACCCCGGCGAGGTGACTTATCCTTACCTGTTGTGCTCTTAGTGTCCAGACACCCTTATACTATAACGCTATATTTGCCTCGTATAAGTGAGACGTAACAAATTACGTTTGGCACCATTTATTTGGCTTGGAGGCGGTAAAATGGGCATTTTATGTGTTTTATTTATAAAAGACAAGAGGGTCATATATTACTCCTGATGACCTCAACCGGGGCAACAGCGATTTGTTTTTACTTACCAATCCCCGCACAATGCATACACACATCCATCTTGTGCGTGACAGTGATTTATTAAAAATGTATTATGAATTTAAACAATTATGAGGAACAAATTTTGGAGTTTCCTGTTGATAAGGAAAATACAAGGTTTTAATTGCCTCAAGCTTTAATATATTTATAATTATAATGTATTAAACTTGCTTTAATAAAAAGTTAAATAAAAATTGTAAGTATATAACTGAGCGTCAAATTAATAGTAGTTTGAATATTTTCCTTACATTAAAATTTAAAGCTGCCTTTATTTATCAATGTTAAACGAAAACTTATTTTAATATTTACTTCAATATAATTTATTTGCACTGCAACACTTCGATGAGAATGGCCGGAAACCAGCACCGCAAGAACCTCAATACTCAGTCTTAATAACTTACAACAATTATTTCCAACTTGAAACTTACAGCCTTAAAGCTAAAAATAACATGGAACCTTTGCTTAAAGTTAAATAACCTTTATGAATAACGGTTATAATAATTATCAGTCCTGCTATTTTCTAACTTGTAGTAATACCTATTCATAGCGAGTGTCTTTGATTACCCGTGCAATTATGACAATAATAAAAATACTTGCTTGTTATTACAGTTTTTTTGATCCGGTCTGCTTTCTGGTTCATTATATCTTTGAACTAGAAAGGCCTTTAACTTTTATGCAACTTAGTTAACAAACAAGCTTGCGAATACGCTATCAAAGTTTATAACTGTAAAAAACTCGTCGGACAAGCACACAATTAGTGCCAAAGAAAATCTACTTAGAAATCAGTTTCTTTTTCATTTATTTAGTAAAAAATTTAATGTAATTTTTAACTTTAATGAAAACAAGTAGTTTTAACAGTAAAAATAGCAGAAACTTTATTTAGTTCATAATACACTGTACCGGTTAGTAATATTCACAGAGATGAGAGAAAGAAGAGAAAGTGACATGAATTACAGCTAATGTAAGCTAAGCGAAGGCGTAAAATTTAAATATTACAGCATTCCTCACAAGTCTAATCCTTAATTTTTTTTTACTTTGCGTTTTACTTTAAACAAAGACAAAACGAAATAACTGCAACAGTAAGTAACTAACCACTGTTAACTACATTTCTAATATAAAACTACATATAAAATTGGAATTAAATTTCTAATTTTATCTCTTAAATTACTATATTAACTTTACACAAAGGTTTGGTAAAAATATCAACATATTGTTCATCATTGCACATAAAATTTAATTCGATCATTTTATCATAGTATTTTTCTTCAATGAAATGGAACTTAAAAACGATCTTATCTTACTTGGTCTTTGTGTTTGACACGTTTTTGAAAATACGTGTTTTTGTTTACACTGATAGAGCTTTGATTATGGTTAGAATTATTTATTTCTGGAAGATTACAAATCACTTCACATAAGAAATAAACATAATTATAAAAAGCAGGTATACAGTTCAGAGCTCGTTTACAACTATAAAATATATTGTAGGTAGGCGACAAAATTGACACAGTAAGGGACAATTCAAACGAATTATATTTCATTAATTGATGTGTTAATTATTTTTACTTTTTAATGCCTGTCAAGACATAAAGATTCCGAGTCCTTAATTTTCTTAGGTAATGAATTATAAATTTGATTATCTTATCGTTTATTATTAAAACACACAGACTTTTGGTTAAATTCACTAATATCTCTCAGTAGTTGTTTAATCCACATGACCTCTTTAGTAGAGGCACAGACTGCGGTGAATCCCGCGTTAGTGGTTGATAGAGCCACTGTCTGTTATCTCTGACAGGCCCATGTTACTGCTTCTCCATTTCGGATAAAAACATATCCTATGACTGAACGTCTTGTGTTAAGATCATTAGCATAGTCTGCATCACTAAACACTATTACCACGTTGGGCTCAAATGATGGTGACTAATACAGATCATAATTTTTAGTTTCCTTCAGATACTTGAAAATTTTCTTTACAGCGTTCTAATGAGTTTCATTGTAGGAATTTAAAAATCGATTCACCAGGTTTACAACATAAGAAATATCAGGTCGGTTTACTGTGGCATTGAGTTTGAGTTTGAGTTTGAGTTTGAGTTGAGAGTTTTTGATATGGATTTTTTTTGTCCATTTCACTTTCTTCTTTTTCCGAAACTGTATGTGGATCAACTGGAATACCTATTAGATTTGCAGGTTAGGCTCTCCGGTACAGTCATATATATGTCCTCCTCAAGCTCACCATACAAATAAGCCGTTATGATGTAAAGCAGTATTATTTGAAAGTTGTGTTGGGTAGCATCTGAGAGTAATAAGTGGATCGAATCATATCTGATAGTGGGTGCAAATGTTTCTTGATAGTGAATACCTTTAGTCTGTGAGTAGGTTGAGACTTGTAACGCTGTCCAGAAGATTCTTCCTTAATGCGATACCCATTTATGTCCAATTACTCGTGTATCAAGTAATGTCCATATTCCATTCTGTTGATGAGCATCAAGTTCTTTTTCAACATCAACAAACATCATTGTAGTTTCATAGTTATCAGGAACTTCATAATATAATAATTGTTCATTAGAATAGAAGAAGAATTTAAGAAATATTTTCTTCGTGTCCTGACTGTAACATACCTTTCTGGGGAAGATTAAGTGCTTTCATCGGGGATATACTCACTGTCTGACTGATTTACTTTCAGATACAGTATCAAATGAATCATCACTTGAAATTACTTCACAATCCTCCTTCTAGACACTACATTCATTTGTAATTAGCTCCATTAGCACATAATCTCTTATAGCAGTTGACTCTAGAAATATTGCATCTCTACTTTTATTACTTTTCTTGAGTTAGGTAATAAAAATCGATACCCTTTGGTGTGTTCGGAATATCTAACGAAAATTATTTTTGTGATTAGGTTTTCGTTCAGACCACATCTCTTCTAGTGTTTTATAGCATAAAGACTTAGTCGTATTGCGGTTTATAATATAAGCAGCTGTGTGAATTGCTTCAGCCCAGTAGACTTTATGTAGGTTAGCATTCAACAACAAACATTTTGCCTTTATATTAAAGTTCTACTTATTCCTTCTGCTGTGCCATTTTGTTCTGATGTGTAAGGTGTGGTCGTCTGATGTATGTGTTATTTAATTTTGGCATGTTTAAGATAGTTTAAAAAATTTTGTTCACATATTCATGTCCATTGTCAGATCTGATAATTTTAATTAAACGTTTTAACCGATTCTTAACCTCTAAATTCAATAAATTTTTCTAGGACTTCTGATTTCTTATGTATTACATAGACCAATATGTTATTTGAGTAGTCATCAAGAAATGTCACAAAGTATCAAATTTTGCCAAATGACTGAGTTTCCATTGGTTCACGGATGTTTGAATTTATCAATTCCAGCAGGTCTTTATTTTGAGAGCCTTGACTTTTAAATTGCGGCTTAAAAAAATGTTTTTGTTTTACTTCCTGACACGTTACACACTTTACATTCCCAGTGAGTTAATTTTTTTTTAAACTATGTTTACTGCGGTCAGTTTTTTTTTAGGTTTATTCTGAGGTATCAAACATTTAAAACATTCTTAATCTTTTTACAGTTTAATCATTTAATATATTTCGTCTGTACTATGGATATTTTAGAGACTATCAATAAAAGGAAATACTCTTATCCACTGCAACAGCTGCGCTTTTTATAATTTTATTGTATCTGCAGTGCGAAGTTGCCCCGAGTGCAATTTACCTGCATTCTAAAAGTGGAAGAAATGTTCGTGTCACTCGCAACATTATTAAATTTTACAGCAGCTCGCTAATGACTTCATTAAAAAGCCGGACAAAACGGAGTGAGAGTCGCGCCCCAGGAGTTCCGTGCAAAGATTATTTTACTAATAACAAAGTTACGTCCACAGCTGTAGGCGTAAGGTTGTCAGTTTTAATTTGAAAACGTAGTGTATTGTAGTGTAGGTCTATAAATGCAATTATTGCTCTGACATTCTGCGTACACACACTCACACCACGATCTCGTCCAGGATAGGTACAGACAACTAAACGAGACTTTCTACAATCCTGAAAAACACAGTTTCTTAGCCTTTTCTATTCCCAAGAATAATTGGGGTCGACTACTAATTCAACCGGTTTTTCCTAAATATCAGATTTTCCAGGGAGCGACTGGCATTGGACTGGCAAGACTGAGGGTGAACTGAATTCGCAAGCTTAACTAGTTGTAAGTGTATATGAGGTCACTGACTTCCCAATTAGATTGTCATAGGTGTTCATGACAACCGCTTCACGGCTAACGGCTTAGCGTATGCTTCGAGGTACGTGCACTCCAGGCGCCAATTATGAATTTTTTGTAAGAAAAACATAACAACAGTCCGACCCGGGAATCCGAGACCTCTTGTACTGCAGTAACTTACACTAATCGCTAGGCCAACGAGATAGTTCCATACAACACACCTGTGTCTCCAAATTGTAAACTGAATACCCAATTTCTGTCAAATTATAACAATTATATCGTAATATTCTATAAATGTCCAGCAGTAAAAATTTTGCTTTCTTCAGTTGTTTTTATAAAAACCACATTTGACGTATAAAGGCCTTCAGAACATTTAATTTATAAATGGTCTGATTATTTCAGACCGAAATAATAAAACAATAAAGTAAGTGGATCATTTTCAATTGGTAACCGAATACTAAAATTACTGAGAGTAAATTGAAACAATTATTCATTTTACTTGAAGAGTAAAAGGAACTTGAGATTTTATTCAAAAATATTCAATTCACATCCATTTAACTCTTGAATAACTAACGAACATAGTTATGGCAATTTGAAATTTTCTCATGGCTGGTTTGCTTTAGTAAATTCTCGTTTCAGTTACTTCGAGAGAACTTGAATATTTGACTTTCAATTGATCATTATCATCATACTGGCGCTTGCTACTTTAGTTAATAGGGATATGATATTTGTTGATTTTATCCACACACCAACATTTCATTTTTTATTCGAAAATAACTTTTTTTGTCTATCTGTCTATCACGCTTTTGCGCCTAAACTGTGGATCTAATTCGTATGAATTTTGGCCTATAGAGAGATTAGAGCTTTGAGAAGGACTTAGGCTACTTTACCGGATTTTTCCAGTTAAACGCGGGCGGAGCCGCAGGCCAGGTTATTAAATCTTAGTTATGGAGTAATATTTTTTGTATTTTTTAATATATTTCATTAACATTTAACATCTAATCATTATAAATAAATAAAGGGTCTGTTTATAATTTCAAAAACATTTTTACATCTTTTCACTAAATACATATGGAAGTATATACGGTACTTACTTTATAAAAACATATTTTAAAGTGTTTGTCTGTCTAATTGCATGTCCCGGTTAATCTCTAGAATGGCTGAACTAAATTTGACAGGACTTTCACTGGCAAGGAGTTCTTAGCCCACATTAAGGTAAGATTAGCTGCGTCCTTGCGGTGTTACTCGCGGTTGTTGATATAAAGATATAACAACAACCGTAGGGCTCAGCTAGTATCTCAAATTTTTAAAATTATATAAATGATTTTACTAAATACATATAACCCTTGAAGGGAATTTTGACATCAGAAAGTACTATTGGAAGACTGATAAAGTAATCGGGCTTTATTTTATTTTTTTGATATGAAGGTAATTCAAATCTTTCTCAAGCATAAATATAATACACAGTACGCTACAGTAGACAGTAGGACTATAACTTTATTTTTTCAATTCAGCATCTTGAATAACGAAGCAATGCCTCATTGAAGGGCGTGGGCTCCAGCGCAAATCGCCGCAGTTTCTTTTATGAAAATATATTTCATAAAGAAAACAACATATTTCATATTTTTAATTAAAAAAACGTAGACTACAGTTTAACCTTCAACCTAATCTTAAAGAATGTTCATATGCCTTTTATATAAGAACTTAAGAAAGAAAGAATAAACATGGCTAGATTCATTAAAATATTTACTTACATGGAAATCTTCTCAAATCACAAAATCTATATATAGAATAACTATCTTTTGTCTGTTTCTCCACCAGCATCTATATCGGTTCACACGGTAAAGAAAAGCACATGTCCTTCCTCAAGACTCAAACTATCTCCATGCCAAATTTCATTGAAATCGACGCAGTAACTTGTATATAAAAGATTAACAGAAAGACTGTAGATGGTATAGATGTTAAACTGGTTTGTGTACGCTTCAAAACTCAAAAATCTCTACACCGATTAGGTCCAACTTCCACACTAAAAACAAACTGCTTAAAAATTTATTTTTATCTCCATTTTGTTCATCATTTCTATTCAATGAAACAGCAATGTGCTGGTTGATGCCATGCAAGGTTTATGTTATGAAATTTTTTCGTTTATTACTATAACGCTAGTGATAACCCTAGCTTCGAATATTTATCGAAACTGCACCATAACGAGTTTGTACAATGAAGTTGAAACTACTTAACTTATATAACTTCGCCAACAGTTCGTTACAAGAAGTTATAAGTAGCTCTTAAGTTTCTAGTACTACTACTACTGTCGAATGTGATATTTTATTTTCATAAATTCAAAGATTGTTTTTCACGCGTACAAATAACATTAAAGAAATATATTTTTCTCTCCGAGCATATTCGATAGAAAAAAACTGGATAGATTTTGGAATAGAAATAGATTACTCAAGGCACAGAGGCTGTCCACTTTTATCAAGGAACGAAAAAAAAAGTAACTAAGTCGCTATAAAATAGTTAGAGAATTTACACTTACCAGATACAGATTAAAAGTTTCGATTTAAACAAAATTTAAAGCAAAAGCAAAGCTAGTAAATTTCGATTATAAAGCACGCATCTAGCCACAAATATATTTTCATCATAATTAAAATCTGACTTTAACTGAGTAACATAATAACAAAATTACGTACCTTTACATCCTTTCTCAAAATAATGCCTCTATTTGCCGAGTCTCTTTTCCTCAGGATCTACATAAATATCTGCCTCGAAACTTGAATAATATGAACCGCTAATTTCTGAGAGATATCAAATTTTCCCTTTGATTAATGCTTAAATACACGAATAGTAATGCGAGTGAGTTATTATGAGTTTATTAAGCGTAATTTTAACGGATTGTGAGGATTAAAGAGATGACTGGAGGCTTTAAAATGTTTTAAGATCGTGTATTCTACTTGTTATTACTTAAATTGAGTAGTAATAAATAATGAGATAGTATTTTTCATAGACTTTGTATTATAATTGATGGTTTTTTTTTTTACATATTGTTTCTATACTTTTATAGTTCTTGTACATTTGTCCCATATATCAATATTGTCGTCACAGTGAGGTATGTCATCCATAGCACAAGCACTGTGATACTACCATGAATCAACATATATGGGCCGACTCGACCTTGGTAATACCATGGTCTCACAGCGAACAGGTTAAGTAATAGCGAATGCACGGTTAACCTAGTGGTCCAAACTGTCCCGCTTCAGTGCGGGCAGGCGCTGGGAGGGGTCCGGATGGCGTAAGAAAGCGGTTCCCAATCTGTCCCGTCTCAGGCGCAGAGTGGCACACCGTGTGGTTTTAGTCGGCTCGAGTCCGACACACCGCCCCGCCGCAAACCCCGGTGGGGTGAAGGTCCGAAGGGGTTTCCACACGTAAAAAAAAAAAGAAAAGTTGTTCTGAGTGGTCCAAACGGTCGTCACGCTGTTTTCCAACATGTGACAACAAATTGTGTGTGTGTGTGTGTGTTTTTGTGTCCCTTTTTATTCTGTATTTATTCCAAAATTTCTCAGGCGTAATTCCTGTATTTCTCTAGGGTCCAATCAAAGGGCGTATTCACAAGTATGTCTTTTGAGCTTCAACTGTATATGGTTATCTCTAATCTTTTGTGTATTTATATATCTATCGGCAAAATTAATAAGGAGAAGATTTGACTACGGGATACAGTGCGTGATTAACGTTGATAGCGTGATCACGTGCTCACGTAATGCCATCGGATGCTGTGGCCGGCGATCGTGAACTACAGACTTCGCCAGGCCCGCATGCGGTAGAAAGCACTGGAACAATAAGTTGACAGATTGTCAGCCTCATAGTTACAGAATTGTTTTTAATTGTTGTTATGCTTCCTCATAAAAGAAGTGAACTTTGACAAGTTCATTTGAGATTATTACCCTAGTTCTGTACCAAATCAAACATGTTCGAGTCGCAAGGAAATGTGGGTGGCCTTATGGCCACATCTGAGATACATATCCTCATAACATTAACAAAACTTATCTTCCTATTATAGGATTTATTTTTATGTGTACAAATATTATTTTTAGATTGTAATAAATAGGCTTTTCGTTGCAAATTCAGAGACAACTTGATGTCCCTTTATATATATTAAAGAAATCGGAGGGAAAAGACCCCACTATAAATATAAGTAGACGTTACCACCATAATTTTGTTTTTTATCGCTAGCACCAGAAAATGAAAAAACGGCACCCTAATAGGATTACTTCGTAAACAGTCTGTCAAGACCCTTCTTCTACGAAAGGCACGAATTTGTAACTGGCAATACACGAAATTCCGTAATCTTCTACAAAAAAAAAGTTTCCATCACAACATGAATTTTAAAATGTACCTTCTCGTATATCATGTGCGTTGTACTCACGCCTATATTCTCGAAGGGACAGAGATGCACTAAATGCCCATATTTAGGTGTTCGTTCAGGAGTGAACATTGTATCAATTAGGACCACCAAACAAGAATCCACAAATGAATTTATTAGCCATTTAATATTAATCTTATTTTTAATCAATACATGCATTCCTTATTTAGTGGTAAAAAGCACTGAATCAACTGCTACAATATCATAAACTCGAATAATGATATTCTAATATCATTTAACATTTCATTACTCGAATTAGATCACTCGATCGACTCACACATTGACAACTCAAATAGACCACAACAGTCGCTAATCTTAAAATCGCTAACTTATTTCTAAAAACTTTTTGTTAGAATAATTTGAACAACCTAAATCTCTTTTTTCCAATAGAAGAAAGCTTCGATTTCATTAATTAGTTGAGCACCCCTCTACCTGTCAGATAAAACCTCGCGAAGCCGATCAATTAGTCTTTTCAAACATTGTCCGACACCCAACGTGTTTTCTTTCAAATTGTCCCTTTATTTATTTATCGACCCTTCGTCGACCGATCCTTAAGGCCTTTAATAGTAATAAAAATAAAAGCCCAAAGAGATTTGAAGGGACAGCTTTGTATACAAACAGCTTTTTGTAACCCACGCAATATTTTGCCGTAATTTCGACCAATATTTAGCTTATGTCATGAGTGACTGGACAATGGGTCTGGACGGGCGATGGGCTTTGTTGCGTGATCAAAAAATAATATTATGTGTATTAAGCGGTTCTGATGCGTAGAGTGTTATAGGTAAACCGCTCACAAGACAACACTAAGTGAGCTTCACAAATCGTTGTTCTGATTTTTGATGTTATTTGTGTCAGTTTCTTGTATGTTTATCAAATCCCCCGCGACACGGGATGTATTCTATATGACGCCGTTTTTTTTTAAAAGATATAACAGCGAAAATCTTAATCATTAACGACTATCTTTCATGATTTTCACAGATTTATTCACTTCTACAACTACAACAACGGACATATCTTCTACAACATTCTCTCTCAGTTTAGAATTTTATATACTTGTGATATCAATACAAATATATGTTTAGATATTGATGGATATATGAAACTACTCACTTTATCACTACTCTTTACGTAGGAAAGCCACGCTTCGGCATGCTTGGACCGGCTCGACTGGAGTGATGCCACGATGCAAAAAAATATTTATAAACATACAATCCTTCTTCCTTCTCAGTCATTTATTCTTGACAGTCGTAGTTGACGAAAATTTCAACTCTCGTGGGAATTAATAATGTTGTAGTATCTCGTTGCTAACATACAATACTATTTTGAATTACAATTTGATTGAATAACTTTTGATAAATAACCGTCTTTTTTAAATTATAGAAACGATCACATCTTTACTAATTTACTACTAAGGCAACAATCGTATAATTTTTAATTACTTACTTTATAAATTTTTGATAACAACATACGGATAGTTGTAGCCCTAAAAATCCGAAGACAGTCTGCCTACAGAACTTCAATATCAGGTCTAATGACAGTCCAACTTACAAATCGAAGTTCAGCTATATCATAGTAGATTAAAAGCAGACCTCAACCCGATATACATACCCATCTGACAAATGCAATGCAGTACGCTAAAAACTTCTTTCTAAAGAAAGATCTATATCCAACAGTGAATTATTTAAAATTGTGTATCCGTGATTCGGAGGTTACGTTAAGCAGCCGATCCCGGTTGTTATCATAGGATAACAGACGTGAAGCTTAGTTTTAGGTCTCTGGGCGACTTGAAAACATCTAATGCCAAGATTACGTTGCCACAACGTTGTCTTGCCAGTCCCCAACCCGCACTCGGTCAGCGCAGGGACGTATGGCATTAACCCTCTATTGAGAGCAGACCGGAGCCCAGCAGTGGAACATTATGGGTTATTGATGATAATAAAGTAAATATAACACTCGTTATGTTCTTTAATTTTTGAAATTCAAAGCGGAATGAGCGTTTAAAAATCAGAAATAAACAGTTGCCAATTATCGAAAAAAACTAAAGCGCTTTAGGGAAAATAAAATAGATAAAATCGGTTGACAAACAAAGGAGAGAAGGGTACTGGATTTATCTATTCGTTATCCTCTTATAAATAAATAATTATTATATGTAATGATTCATTTATTTCTGCCGTTATTGCTGCATAAATTGCTCTGCAAACACGATTCATGCTACGTTTCTAAGAATATTCGCTTTACTATCTTTCTACGGAAGGTCTATTTGGGTCCTATTACTTTAGTATGTAAATGAATGGTACGCCGCTGCTCGGGGCTCGTGCGCCGACATACTTTCTAGGTTGAAATACCTAATACTTAAATTAATAGGTAAGGGGCAGATTGAGTTGAACCCTCGTGTGATGCTGCCCGTCTTAGTTCGGATCTCGGCCACCCTTGTGACTCGCACGCTGCCAGGAAATACCTTAGTGACTCGGTTTCAAAGCTCCCGCAGAAGCGCTTCATTTTGAATTTTGCTGCATTGTGGAAACATATTCATTAGCAAAATGTCGCCAAAAGTTAGGAACGATCAAAATGACACTATTGGTTGCCCAGTGGTGAAAAATCGACCATAAGTAACTCTTTATTTTCCGTTTTAAATTTCTCCTCTTTATAAACTTCAGTAGTACCAAATTTCAGGCTCCTCCGATAATTTTCGTAAAAAAGGGCACAAAGGTTTGCAGAATAACTTAACGTAACTCTACTCATCGGTTTAAGAACTACACTCCAAACGCGTAAAGTTTTCCCCTAAGTAATTTCCACAACGCTTAAAACACGGCTTCTATCAGCGACCGAACGTTAATAAAATAAGCATCTAGTAAACGTGTACAGTCCTCAGAAGTCTACTTATCGAGATAGATAGGTACTTTATTACACACCGTAAAGATAAACCATACAATATAGAACACAGAAATAAACTGTAGAGTAGAGTTTAAAACAGATTCTCATGATATAGCATGCATTCTGAAAAGAAATTCCTAACAGTTGTAATTACTATTAGTCACGATCAACAAACGGTTTTACATAATCATCATCAGCCTATCATAGTCCACTACTAGACATAGGCCTTTCCAATTGCACGCCACTTAGTTCGATCCTCAGCTTCTCGCTTCCGCCAGGCTTCTTGCGCAGATCATCACTCCACCTGGCCTGTGGACGTCCTACACAACGTTTGCCGAAACGCGGTCTCCACTCAAGAACCTCTTTAGATCGATTGATCGATTTTACACAAACACCTAAAACAAAATGAGTAATGCAGCTGCTGATGATAACTTCACAACGACATTTTCCGCGGTAATTTAATCCAATCGCCTAATCCGTTTTCTCAATCCCTCCCAATTAATTCTATCCTATTTATAAACAGCCTACTTTTAAAGCATTGGTCAGATTACTAATTTGCTTGGCATGTTGTAATTACTCACTGAGGTTAGAACACCTTTCGCGGGCAGGTTAGCTTAAGATTAATTAGGGTTCTGCGAAGATTTCATAAATCATTCAAGGGAGAAGGACGAGTGAGTTACGTCAGACTGTGCTATTGCGTAGTTCTAAGGTGCACAACGAAGTTTATTATTGATATGATGGCACGCTCTGAGAATAAGATATCGTATGCCATGACGGCACAAAGCATGACGCTCTATTATGCCGCCTAGTTCGTTTCCAGCCGACGCAAAATATCGTAACGGTCTCAAGCATGTAATTTTTAATTAAAAAACGCATACTTTTATCACTCCAGAGGAAGCTGTATACCTTGTTCAATATTCTCCCGTCTGACAATTGGTATACGAGTTTTTTTTATATCTTTGGTATTTAATTAATGGATTGCACTTAATGAGTCTCAATATATCCTAGGTAAGTCTCGATACATAGATATATTGATCTATTTTAGTAACCTAATTAAGGCATACCGCGTTGTTAACCCAACGTTTCAATCAATGGCATCAATCATAGCATTATTGCGGAAAGACAGCTTGTAGCTACTCCTTTACATTTCAATATTTATTCAAGTCTAAAGTTTTGAAACGATTATTTCCCTCAATTTTGAATATGCTATATTTGAATAAGAAACAAGCTCATCTCAATCTAGCTAAGTCTAAACTCAAATTAACCGCTGCAACAAAGCATTGTTCGATGTTCTAGTTTATCGTTCTCTCGGGGATCATTATACGCTAGTCTAGTGTAGAACAATGTGATTTTCGTACTTTCAGTTTACTTTATACTTCTGCTCCGTAGAGAAATTCATGCAATTTCCTTCTTTATCAAAAGACTTTTATTTGAAACTTAACTCGGTCAAGTCCTATGTGAACATACGTTAGGCTTATTTATAACAGCCAAATAGTGATTAAGGGGGAAATTTATAAATACTATCTGTGAAACAAATAATGTGTTAAATGAAATTCAAATTCATCATCATCATCATCAGCCTATCGCAGTCCACACACACCAGACATAGGCCTCTCCAATTTCACGCCACTTAGTTCGATCTATGGCTTCTCGCATTCAGCTCCTGCCAGCCGTCTTGCGCAAATCATCGCTCCACCTGGCTTGTTGACGTCCTACACTACGTTTGCCGAGACGCGGTCTCCACTCAAGAACTCGTTTACCCCAACGGTTATCGGTTCTTCGGCAAATGTGGCTAGCCCACTGCCACTTCAGCTTGCTAATCCTGTGGGCTACGTCGATGACCCTGGTTCTTTGTCGGATCACCTCGTTTCTAATGCGATCCCTTAGAGAAACGCCGAGCATATACCTCTCCATTGCACGCTGAGCGACTTTAAACTTATGGACCAGTCGAACCGTAAGTGTCCACGTTTCGGCTCCGTAAGTCATTACGGGTAGGACGCACGCATTGAAGACTTTCGTCTTTAGGCACTGTGGGATCGATGATGAGAAGACCCGACGAAGTTTCCCAAACGCTGCCCAACCTAGCTGGATTCTTCTGTTCACCTCGTCCTCAAAGCTGTTTCTACCTAACTGCAAAGCCTGCCCGAGGTATACATATTTTTGAACAACTTCGAGAACGGCACCAAATTCAAATAGAACGATTTATTTTACCTTAATCATAGATCTGTAGATCTTGTTATATTGATTGAATATTCGTCTACGAGGTCATTGTAACTATTAAACAATTTGCACTGTTGGAGAATGTGAGTATTTACAGTTAGAACTGTATTTGACGAAATGAAGGACAAAAGGCAGTAATGGATATCTTGTGCGCATTCGAAATCGGACTCAGATCTTTATTTAATTTTACTTTGAAAAATGTTTTACAGAAAAGGTGAATGTATTTATTTTGTTCCTGTCTTCAGTATCTAGTATTTATCTTTAAGATTATTGCTCTTTGATTTTCTTCTATCTCAATTAATGTATTGTATGGTGCGTGTCTCTAAACAGTACTTAATTATTTTTTGCAACAAACTGATTGCTAAGTTTCTAGACTTCAATATTTAGTTGACGTTCATTATGATAGAAATAATAATATTTTTTATTGATGGATATTTATATCACGGACATTGGACACCTCTAACAACGGAATGAAGATAGATATGGGAGCTAGCACATCGATCACTCCAGATCACAGCCAAGAGCTTTTCCATGTCATTCTCTGAAGTAAACATATCTATAAAACAGACGTTCAATTTCACTCATTATTAGTAATTAAGGACTACTATCCTAGTAGTAGTAATAGTTCGATGTATTCTTTTAGGTTGAACTTAAAGGACAATTGAAAATGGAACCATAAACTAACATCTTTGAAATTTGATTTTTAACGCCACATTTAATACATAGTAGACATCAGATCTCCGAAATATTTAATTATTTACTTCAGTCAGGAAACCCAACAACTACAAAAAACAATTTAAGCAACATCAAGTCAATTAAAGCTAAAGGTTTTCACATAATAAGTTAAAGTTCAGGAATATTGATCTCATTAATTAAATGTTTGTTACTATTGCTGAATTACATTACATTACATTATTATAATATTACATTACATGAACAGTTTTTAATAGTCAATATTTCTGAACATAGGCCTTTCCTTATTTGAGGTTTTGAAATATGGTTTGATTTATGTTTTCCTTTTTTTGCATTGCTACTTTTGTACGTAGTTAGGTCATGCGTTCAGGTCTTTCAACACCCACAAATAGAAATGGTAACACTCTGTATTCATAACCGCACATACTGAAATACATACGAGCAATTTCTTCACAAATATAACTTATCGCAACTAAACTGTGGTGACACTTTATCTGTTATAAAGTTATTTTAGTACACTTTGGTGCGGTAGATATAACACTCTTCACCTTCTAAGAAATAAGATAATTCTTTCGTCTATTTACTCGAATACCGTCTCTTTTTCTCTCTTTTACTTCATTATTCTACAATGAATAGCCAACAATGACTCATGAATAAAATAAACATATCCCATGCCGATGATATCACATATTCTTGGCACGAACAACAAAAATGCATCGTATTATCTTATACAGTTTTATATACAATCTTGACCCAGTTTACAAGTAAGCCATGGCAAAAATGGGGTACCAACTCACATCCTATGGTATAAAAGTAACGAGTAGACCTTTGGGAAAAGCAAAAGTTGATTGGAGCTATTAATAATTTGAATGCATAATTAGTAGTAACATTTATGGCAATCTACATCTGTTTGAATGTTCCGCCGTAGCGTCTGAATTTAACTTTCAAACTTTTTCTTGTTAATAAATTACTCAATGTAAGCTGGTTCCGTTAGTAGTTGAGTATAAATCCTATCAGCTGTTTAACACCCTTGTCTAGGAAGTAATAATATTTCTGCGGCCGATAAATAATTAGACAGATATAAAATGTAAAAGAAGTCTAGATATCACTGAGGCGATGATTTTCAATTACAACATTAAAAGATAATTTTTGTTGTATTTAAATAATATTTGTTTATAAGCTGTAAATAAGTGTTATTCACAAGTCAACTCCAAAATACAGACAGAAAAGAATGTGAGAAAACTTTCTAGAAAAAACGTCTCATATCCTCATTGTTTCTTTATGCCATCCCAAAACACTAGACCTTGCACCTGCATTTATTTTCACTACGCTGTTCATGAGAGGAATTCTCAATAAATTCGCAGTATCTACGACGGATGACGCAGTGGTTAAGTTGGTCATCTCACCGTTAAACACTACACTGAGTGCTATGGGTGTATCCTAACATGGGATGGCACTTTGTGTGAAAAATAAATTGAGTTGAACATGATTGTTCTTTATGTCCCTTTTATTATGTTTATAAAATCTCCCGCGACACAGAATATCTGAAAATTCTCTTTCAAAAAAAATAAAATTTAATTTCGACGACTTCATAAATAATTACATATAAACAAGCAATACAACAAATAAAACCTTTAACTTTGATTCATTAATATAGTTAATGTTAATGAATTATAACTAATATTATAAATACAAATGTAAGTTTGCTTGTTACGCTTTCTGGCCTTTTATAATTGCTTGCGGCAGGTGTGTCGGAATCGAACCGACTGAAACTACCCGATGTGCCACGCTGTGCATGAGATGGGAAGGATCCGGGAACAGCTGTTATTAACACGGGCACTGTTTGCTGCGAAACCTCTTTCTGGCCTAAACCAAGGAACCAACTTTAAAAACTATTTCACCAATGGAACATACGTACTTTTAGCGAGTAATTTTATCTACTTTCTATCTCGACACACGCGGGAGGAGTATCGAGCAAACGCTAGTTGAGTAACAAACATGGGAAATAACTACGTCAACACGCCACGTCATGCGACAGACCATAATTACCCCGCAATTTATAATTAAATTTGTAGGTCGTTTGCCTACAAGCCTTTTAGACGTAATTATGGTTAAATCATTTTATTATTGTGATTTATTTTTTCGAGTCAGGTATATATATCTTGATGTATTATATGAAAAGTATTTTCTTTCTTTTGTAAGAGAATATAACGCAGGTGCCATATTTACAATAAACTGTTCCACTTTCCTCTCACGTAGCCAAGTGATTTGTACACTGTCAACAGCGGCATGAACCTTAGAATCATACTGTAAAGGTAGATAGTATATAAATGATGGAAATTAGAAATAGAATTTATTTTATAAGAAATATGTGCTTAAAACCATTATTCAAAAGTGAGAAATAAATGTTTAAAGAGAATATGGTGTCAGCAACATTTTATTTTCGGGTGCGTTACACGACCTAGAAAAATGTAACCTCAATTACCACATTTCCGTATGTTTACTAACGCGAGACACATATCTAGGAATGCATGCTACCACAAAAAACGAGATGCCGTAGCTATGCGATTCTGAATAGCAGAAACATGACGACGAACGCACGCTGTCGCTGCAACGAATAACCAAACCTTGAACGAAGAACTTCAATTTATTATATAACTTGAACTTGGTTGTTTCATACCATGCACTGAAAGCTACTTTCAGTGCATGGTGATGATACAACAAAGACATGAAGGGTAACAATATCACGGGGTGGAATTGTAACCCTTCATATAAGTCATTTGAAATTGGTGAGCTAAAGATTTGGTTATTCGAGATAGTATTGTAAAACAATACGATCTCAAATAACTAAATCTGCTACAGGGTAGATGCCTAATAGAGATGGAAAGTGTCAGAGTTATAAATTGCATTCTTAAATTATATGATTTCATACAAGCCTTATGTCCCTGAAAGATTTTATGATAAACTTTTTCTATGTATTGTTTTAGAGTTCTTACTTTTGTTATACGAAGATTTTGCTCGAAAATATTTTGATGGATCGTTTTATTGACATTTTTATTTATAAAGTTAGTAGACTTTGTCTAGACTTAAGGGATACCAGCATACATTGATACTTATGTTATAAATTCAAAAGTAACACTGATAGTTATGCTTTCACGGGTAAAACGCCGAACCATATTGGATGTAATATACGATGGGGATCCGTTGATTCTTGAGGAAGTACATAGGCTACCATTTATCGCCATAACCTACATACCGCAGGTGGAATCGCGGACAAAGGCTAGTTCTGTATACATATTCTGTTTTCATACCACAAGAAAAGCGCCTATTATGACTTAAGAAAAAAGATCAGGAAAAATAGCTGACTACTCTGTTCTTGACTTCTGTTCTAACAGAGACATTTCCTAACGATTTGAGATTAAGGGAATTTTTCTTCCTTTATTCTTTTTCCTTTAATAGAATCACCAACCTAATCACCTCAATAAGGCTATTCTTAATTAAGCAACGTAAGTACTTAAAAAATCCTGGTAAAAGGTTCCGGGCCAATTAGAACGTTATTTTGTTCTTGCTATTTATAATTTTTTGTAAACAATTGTAACAAAAATGAATTTTGTTTTATAAATTTGAATAAACAATCTTAATGTTAACCACAAAGAGGGATTAGTTACATTATTTATTAGATTGTATATATATTTGTAGACCACACAAAGCACTGTCCCATACGGAGATCGAATACATAGCACTTAAATCAATATAAACAGTGGGCATCGAGGTGACGACCAAAATCACTGTCATCCGTGTGAGTTATTTACTGAAAGGCAGATACAGCTACAGTAAATGTGTTTATAAGGTAAAGAACAAAACAATGACAAACAAATACATTGCGTGACCTTTATAAGATGTCCTCCACGCTGAGGTCACATCCCCCGCCTTGGCACAAACACATGTCCAGAAACTCTAATCTCAGCATGCAATTCCCAATTCCCTAGGCAATTTTCTATAAAATAAGTTGTTACTGGTAAGTTTACAAAATTCTTCTAAAATCGATTTAATAAATTAATAAAAACTTGTAATACGATATTGGTTCATAATAATGAATTATCAAGGCTATTTTCGCGTGTAGAAAATTCATTAGACCTCTTTTTGAAAATTATGTCCGGAAGCATGTCAGATTAGAATCAGAATAAAATATTAGAATAAGAAGATCATAAATAAAAAAGAGCTACATAGAATTATATGCGGCAATATCCTCAAGCGACAGAAGCGCTGCGATATTTTTTTTATTTTTTTATATTTAAGCTGCCAATATGACTCTGCCCTGCCTGATGGAAAGCATGAGCAGAATCCAAGAGTGGTGGTCACCATCCTCAATGCGAAAAAGAACAATGCAGCATGGTGACCCACACTATGGCGGCCTGGGGGCAAGGGGGATGGTGAGGGGGATAGGGCCTCCGGTATCCTCACTCACTCGATGAAACACAGCGTAAGCGCTGTTTCACACCGGTTTTCTGTGAGGCCGTGGTGTCACTCCGGTCGAGCCGGCCCATGCATGCCTAAGCGTGGCATTTACACACTCGGCGATTTCGTTAAGAGTTGTGACGATACCCTGAAGGAATAATCGCTCGGTCTTCGAGATTACCTGACGATAGAATCGCGGATTCGTCGTGATTCATGTCTATACAAACAATGAAAGTTGTGGTTGTAGGGATTATTGGAATAAAATAAGACAAACAAAATAGTCAATCAAATGTCGACCGCCTAACAATTTTAAATACGTTATTATTTTATAGGTACTATTATATTTTTAGTTGTTACTTTACATAAGGTTAATTACAAGTTTACCTTATGGTCACGTCTATATATCTTTGTGTCCAAAATTAGTAGCTTATGTTTTTGAAGTCCCACCAAGCATACATACACATCAACAACAAGCAGAGATTTAGCTTAACCTTCTTCTTCAACTTCACCAATTTATGTAATTAAGAGACCAAAACTAAATAAGAGGAAAACTGTCTTTATGTAATGAAATTGCCCTGGGGCGTCTTATACTAGAAGTGCGATAGAAGGCCGTCTATATTGAGGATAGTACTCCTTAGTTTGTGAACTTTTCCTTTTAATTTGAGTTTCCTTTTAGGACAAAGCATTTTTCTAACTAGGTATTTATTTTTGTTTGCAAAGCGCCGGTGAGCATGCATGCAGCGATTGATAAATGTGGACGAAGCAAAAGTAGTGTGATACGTCCATAGTAAATGGAGATCAATTGTCTCTGTCTACCCCTCTGGGAAACAATAAATATTTTGGACATCTACCACAATGCCATCTAGTCCCAAACTGAACGGAGCTTGTATTATGGGTACAAGACAATTACTGATATAAATATGCAGATCATACAAACATTTGGTCTGACACCGGAATTGAATCCAAAACCTCAAGCACAGTGGTCCCATACGCTACCACTGTGCCACCGAAATAGACGTTATGTACTTAACGTGAATTTAGATTAATATATATTAAATTGAAACATGTTGCATATAGTTACTTGGTGTTAATACAAAACAATCAAGCATAGTTTTATACCACAAGGATTTTGTTGTGAAGGTCATTGACCCTCTTCGGTTTCACATATTAAAATGTAATGACGTTTGGTTTTTAGTCAACTTTAAGTCTACAAATTTAATCTGAGTTATCTTTCTCCGCCTGAATATTTTGTTTACTTCAGAAATGTTCTCATCTTGCTGTTTAGTTAACTACAATTACTTTAGACAGTTTATTTTATTTTATAAACACTAAACTTCAGAACGAACCTGTTATAAGTCTCTGTGGAACCTAAAAAATTAAAATGAAACATTAAATTCTAAAAGAGTTCCAATAGAATATTCATAAAAAGCCTGAAACTTCTATTTGTTTTGACTTTTTTTATTATGTCAAATATTTTTTTTTAGTATCTTACTACCCTTTGCTCGCAGCTCCGTGTACGAGTATGTCGGCAATTGCTATGAACAGTAGCCTATTTCTTTCCTCAAGAATCAAAGTATCTCTATGCCTAATTTCATTGCAATCGGTGCAGCAATTGAGCCATCAAAGAGTAACAAGTAACCAATTATTTAAAAACAAAAACCCGACTGCGTCAACACTGCAATCTTTATTAAGCTCATTGAAGAACTGAAAAAAGAGAAAAAACTGAAAAGAAAAGATTTTCTTTAAATGCTTTTTTTATTTCAATGTACTCAGTTTCACTCATAAAAATACGACAAGCCGTTTAGGCTCTAGGGCGTGCCAAAGATACATACATATACATACATACACTCGAAAAACATAACCATAGCATCTTTAGCAGACAGGTTTTAAAAAAGAATACATTTTAATTATGACTACATTCAATTTACGTTAACTCATAAAACCCAACCAAACCGACATTGCCTAGCACGATGTAATATATAGATTCGTTCAAATATATTTTAAAACTAATCTCAATATCAGTAACATCTTTTTCACTTATATAATACCTATAATACCCTTATACCACAGTACCTTATGCCACTTTCGTAGCTAAATTTCAAGACAATAATACTGGCGAATCCCAATTGAAATAAAACTGTCTTGGAATCCTTTTTATTTAAAGGCAACTCTCGCACCAGTAATGTATAGTTATATCCCGTGCTGCGAAAAACTTATCAAACATCTATCAAACTCAAACAAAACCAACACCATGAAAAACTATTTGTTAATCACACCAGGTGTGGTTCCATGTAGGGGTTGAACCCATGGGCCATAACACTGAGCACACAGAAAGGTGAGAGATTAATGTTTACGTTATTCGTCACTCTCTTTAACGACTTCAATTACAATCGTCAACCTATATATCTATCTGTCCATGTAAAAAAATTACTACACGTTTGGCCTGGTGGTGTAAGTGATCGCCACACCGTTTCTCACTGTGCCAAGTGTTGTGGGTTCAAATCCTACAGGGAACAACACTTTAGGTGATCCATAAATTGTTGTTCTAAATCTGGGTGTACTTAGTGTCCGTTTCATCTATGTTTGTAAAATACCCCGCGACACAGGATTGTATATTCCTATATGTGGGAGCTGTCTTTAAAAAGAAAAAAAAGAAAACAATGAGAAGAAATGTATGTACGCGAATAATTTCCGATCGACTGCACCAAATTGTATAATTATTTTTTATGTGTTCGTTATTATACAAGAAGAATACATATGTATACAGAAAATATAGTGTTTTAGTCGGAAGAAATAAGAAAGGAATATGGTAGTAGCAGCGGCGGGCATAATTACTAAAACAAGATTTTCAGAAATTTAAAACGTATCCACAAAAGAAAAATATGACGGTACGAAGGTCGCCAGGTCAGCTAGTTTTAGGTAAATATCATACTTTTGAACAATCCAAAGTTTGGGAAAATCACATTTAAATACCAACTTTAAATATAAATTAAATAGATAAATAAATATTTTCGAACATTATAACACACAACGCCATCTAGTCCCAAACTAAGCAGAGCTTGTATTATGGGTACTAAACAACTAATATATATATACATATATACTTTTCTTAAGTAATATATATAAGTAAACCTAGTAAAACATGCTAAAATATAGAAAATCCCAACAGGCACTTATTTTTAACATACACAAAACATTTCCATGGATGACATTCAATTGATACATGTACAAATAAGTGTCAAGCAACGTAAATTATTCTCTTTACGCTTAACTAATTCGCGTTGTATCTCTCAAAGTTAAAACAGCTCTATTAAACATTACATTTGAGTTTACACTTGATAAGGGTACAGTTTAACGGATGGCCGGTCTAATCCCGCTTTATTGATAGCCCTGTCAGAACTGATAAAGTCGCAGTACCGATTACAGAATACCGATAACACGTTTTCGCACTACCGCTTTGAGGTTTTTCGAATAAAGTGAGCTTTTGTTATCTGTGTTTTGTTACGTTACAATAACCAAATATTTCCGCACTTTTTCGATAATACTTGAATACGTCAAGTAAACCTGACCACAGTTTTGAAAGCATGAAATTGACAAGTCATACCAATTAACCAAAGTAGAATCCATGAGTGGATAACTTTTACGGTCAAAAGGCGTTCGTGATCGTGGCCGCCAGATGCGTGAGATCCGTTGCATTTGTTCTCTGGCTACTTGGCTAATCCGCAACTGTGTATGGGCACATGGGGCAGTGAGCAAACGGGTCACGGTTAATCACACCGGTATTCTGTTGAATAAAATTATAATGTAAGACAAGTGATTAGAAATCTGAATAATATTTACCATAATTCCTACTCCCTAAATATATAGAACCACACACCAACTCTGAATATTAAACAGTGTTACGTGACTTTAAATACCTTAGTCAGTAAAAAATTTCTGTAATTCGTGAAGTTGTTTTTGGACACAATTTCAAATTTCCTTCTGTTTTATATTTAATTCGTATTCACCATTGCAATCGTAAGTCATTCGCACTGCATGAAAATTAAATTCGTAACTTATAGCCAACACAAACTCCCAGTATGTGAAGGCTTGCAAATCGGCTGAGTAAAAAAAATTGAGTCGTTGCTGTACGTTCAGCAGATGTGAAACATCTGTTTTCTTGCTTGACTACGGCGAAGCTAAAAGGAAGGGCAATAGTTTTGGCGGATTATGTATGTTTGTTTATTTCACCGCACCGTTGCCCAGTTATACTCTGTGATTAGAACCAATCCCGGAGAGTAAGCAACGAAGGCGTAGTCAGTACCTGGATGGGAGACCGCTGGTGGCATGTTACAATGAGCGTCTCCGTGCTTCGGAGGTCACGTTAAGCAGTCGGTCCCTGTTGTTATCATACGATAACAGTTGTGACGCTTAGTTGGAGGCCTTCGGGCGGCTTAAAAGCATCCAACAACAAGATACGTAGCCAAAACGTATTCTTGCCAGTCCCCAACCCGCACTTGGCCAGCGTGGGGACGTATGGCCTTAACCCTCTCCTGAGAGAAGACCCAAGCCCAGCAGTGGGACATTATGCGTTGTTGATGATTAATGATGATATTTCAGCGAAGCACCTGAACTATTGAACTTTCTAGTTTTTATAAAATTATTAGCGTATTAGTATACCGCATACCGCACCACATAATGACACCGCATTATATCTAATGCGTCACGGCGTCGCTACGCCTACAACAATCTGACCCTCCGTACTATCTTAAACAATAGCATACAATATTTATGATTTAATAACGTCATTCCTACTATGAATAGACATTTCTGGGAAGTTGATAAAGAACATCCAAAAGTTTTCAGCCAAGCAATCATTATACAAGGTCAAACATCTTTCTGAGAAGCGAACGACTCCAGAACTATAGAAATAACCTAAATCTGTTCCTATATATTTAATAAACAATAATTACAATCACAGATATTCTCCATTCGCACTTTTTTTCTCTAACACGTATCTTAGATGTAGGTGGAAATACTCGCACTCTTTATTTGGCCAAATTGATACAAATGGTGTAATGGATGAAAATTTATTAACACATGTACTTCTAAACTAATCGATTGATAGACGTGTTAGGAAACCCTAGGGTGCGATATACGAAAATCGTGGATAATGGTACTATTACCAATAGAGATTTAGCAAAAGTTTTTCGGCGGGTAAATTTCTTTGCCCGTTAATAAATCTTTCCATATAAAAACAAACCAGGAAAAATGTCAGGTGAACAGTTGGAAATGCAAACGTATGTATAATAAACTCCGGGGTAATATAAGCATTGACACTTTCGAGGGTAACAATGCGTTGAAAACCTCTTGAGTTATAGGGTGCCGGCAACCACTTACCGCCAGTGTGCCGTCTCCTTGTCTACCTCCTTTTAAACATGCAAAATTCACCGCACTATCCAGATGACCGAAAAAGGTCAAAGGACAACAACGTCGGAAAGACGTGGAGCAATTTTAAATGTGAATATCACGACCGAGCGCGAAGGCGGAATGCTGTGGACGCCCTCTGACCCATCTAGGGGACATCGGACTATACGTCTTCCGGATGACCAATGTGGTAGTTATACTGACTTATCATCAGTTTATCGCAGTTCATTACTGGACTTGGCCGCTCCAATTACACGATTTCGATCCTTGGCTCTGTCAGACTCAATCCCACCAAAAATCCGCACGCCGACTCAGGTAACTGAAGTTACACCTAACTCTCTAGCTGGTGGTACCAACAACTAGAGAGTTAAGTGTAACCTAGATAAAATATCCCTAATAACCCGACGGACCCCGGAGAATGTTCGCTAACTCACTGGACTATAAAATAATGGGCGAACAACAAAACCTAAATACTGTAATTATAACAACGTATAAAATCAATTTCCTTTGTGATAAAATAATAAAGCAGTCCTGTCGTCGTCATGTCGTATATATACCTATTGTTTTCTCTTGGGAACAATAAGGTGAAACAGTGCTTTACTGCATTAAGGGATGCTTCTTTGTTCCACAACTAAAGTAGTTAGTATTTTTCAAAAGTAACACCAAACTTGTTAGTAGTTGTCCCTATTACATCAGAAGAGACCACGCAGTGAACGTTAATGTTAACACCTAAAGATGTAGTAGCTACTTACGAAGTGCGACGAAAGTCATAATTAAAAGACGCACCAGGGTAACATTTGTTGAAGAATACTAGATTCCTTCAGTGACTTCTGGCTCCGTAATGGTTTCCCTTTTCAGGCTGTTTGTGTGGTTTTTTTAGGGTCACGTTACATAAAAAGCAAAACCGGAACCCTATTATTAGGACTTCAGTGTCCATCTGTCTGTTCGTCCGTCCCTTTGTCTGTTATCAGGCTGGATCTCATGAATCGTAATAGCCAAACAGTAAAATTATTTTATTATATTATTTTATTTTGCAGAACCGGAAAACCATAACTTGGCAAATAAGCGAAGTTCGTTTTACGAATTGTCCGAACATAATTCTCTAGAGGCAGTTGTGCGAATTCTTTTTTTATATTTCACTCAGTCACCTCGTAACTTTAATTTCATTACTACGGCTGAGTCTGACATGTTTCGACGTGTTTTCGCGCTTATCCCCGAGGGTAAGACTGGTCTATGTACTGCTGCATTGCGTATCGTTCCCTGCAACAACTGCAAATTTCACATATAATAAATATTTGTTGCTGCCATAACAACAATAACAACAAATACCAGAAAGAGAAGTAAATTAATATTTAAGCGGGCTCCCATACAACAAACGTGATGCATTTGCTGTTTTTTACTTGATATTAGAGTAGCAGATGTATCGCTAAAACTAAAAGATTTATTGGGATTTAGGTCTATAAGTGTATAATAACAAACAAACAACAACATTTACATTCATAGTCCTAGTCCTTTATTTTCTTGCAAATAATTATTTATTATATAAATAACAATTTTGGTTTCTCTCTTGTTTTCAGCCATTGAGAATATTATTGCGATTAATACCATAATATGAAGAGTAAGATAATATTACAAGTCGGACCCCGCCACGATTCGTTGTGACACATTTTGATTGCGTCGATGAAAAATACGGAATAAAACTATAACGGAAACTAGATCTATCTAAGTGTAGTAATTTGAACTCAAACGGTGCAGGAAGTTTAGAGTTCTTGAAACGCTCTCTAACCATAAGTTGGTTAGAGAGCGTTTGTATATAACATAAATGGATAATGGAGATGTTAGTTTTATTAACAATTATTGAGGCCTTGGGAAATGATACAGCTAAATTAAAACTTTTACTTAAAATTTTACCTCGAAAAGTTGTGATGCAGGGAACGATACGCAATGCAGCAGTGCATAGACCAGTCTTACCCTCGGGGATAAGCCCGAAAACACGTCGAAACATGTCAGACTCAGCCGTAGTAATGAAATTAAAGTTACGAGGTGACTGAGTGAAATATAAAAAAAGAATTCGCACAACTGCCTCTAGAGAATTGTGTTCGGACAATTCGTAAAACAAACTTCGCCTATTTGCCAAGTTATGGTTTTCCGGTTCTGCAAAATAAAATAATATACTAAATGGCTTGTTCTACTTCTATAATCACCTTATGTAAAAATAGATTCTTCGATCGAATAGCAGTCAGTACTGTCTCACTCGCATTACATTTGACTGCATGATTGGCCTAGTGATTTAAGTGGTTACCACACCGCTTCCTACTGCGCCAAGAGTTGTGGGTTCAAATCCTACATGGGGCAACACTTTGTGTGATCCATAAATTGTTGTTCCGAGTCTGGGTGTACTTTGAGTCCGTTTCATGTATGTTTGTAAAGTCCCCCGCGACACAGGAATGTATATTCCTAATGCGGGAGTTGTCTTTTAAAAAACAAAAATTAAATTTAGTGTAAACATCACTATGCTTGTCTCACATATTTGCCAACCTTTGTGTTGTGTACAACAGTCACACGCTGATATTTCTAAGTATCAGCGTAATATTTTAGATAGGTAATATGCATAAAATTTCTAGGCTCTTTATTGTCTTTACAATATGCTTAAAAGTTATTGTTTTATTTAGTGATTATTTAAACCCAGAAAATATTAAATAAAAAGTGAAAACTAAAAGTGGGAAATTCAAACTCTCAAAACGCTAACTATTGATCGTAACGAAATGTGACGTCGATAGTCACTTCATCGAAATTATCTGAGTCGAAATTCAAAAGTAGTGTTTGTGAGAAGAATTTTCTTCTTCCATGATATTTATAGCAATTAAAACTATTAATAAGAAGAAAGTAACTAAAACACTGAACAGTAAACAAACACGAAATGACAATGACGTCATTGGTTGTTTCAAAATTGTGTTGTGGCATTTGAATAGCTCAAATTTAGTCAGTGTTTTAAATAAATTTGAAAATTAGTTTGACTATAGTCAAGCTTATTTACATTTTTTTCTATGTTGCATGTTTCCTATTGTTTGCAATGCCCATTGTTAAACGATTGACTTTCAACTCATTTACACACACACATTACATTTTAACATAAATTAATTCATTATTAAAAAACTAGCATGTATTTACAAGTTAAAATTAATTTAAATAGTATTTATTTATGTTCATGCATTATTACGTCAAAATTTTATTTATAATTTATTATCACCTGTTCAATCAAACACTATAAAACATTGACACTGAAAAAACCATATTATCAAATTATATGCTATGAAATAAATAAATATTTTCGGACATTTTAACACACAACGCCATCTAGTCCCAAACTAAGCAGAGAGCTTGTACTATGGGTACTAGACAACTGATATTAATACATATATACTTTTTTTGTAAATACATACATATTATACATAGAAAACACCTAAACTCCGAACCAAATATTTGCAGATCATACAAACATTTGGTCCAACTCAAGAATCTAACCCGAGACCTCTAGCACAGCAGTCGCATACGCTACCACTGTGCCACCGAGGCAGTCAAATAATACGTAATAGTAGTCAATAATAATATGTAAATGCAGTACTCCACAGTGCACATTTTAGTAACATAAGCGATATACTACAATTTTGAATAAAAAATTCAAATAAACGATAACAAACCCGTTACTGAGCTTTTTCTATTTTGGGTACTCATATTTGAATAAAGACCTCCTCCATATATCTCCACTGTTTCACGTATTTGGCAAGTCTAATCCGAGTAAATCCCACAGACCATACTATGATGTCGCTCCAACGTCATCACCACCAGTGCCGAACACGTCACTCCAGCGCCCATCATCTACACGTGACATATGATCTGCTCATTTTAGTATACAGGCTGTTTCTGCTACAATTACAAGCTGATATTCCTTCGGATTTCATATTCTTATTTTTATTTAGTTGCAGTCCCATCGTGCTTCTTTCGACAGCGCGTTGAAAGACTTGAAGTTTATTTAATTTGTTTTGTCAGCATGAATATTTAGTTCGTTTTTATCCCCAAGATGTTACTTAAAAGACAGGCCAAAAATACTAAAAATGTTTAAAATCGTAACAATGTACAGAGAAAAAATAAACACCCGAATGTTTTTCCACATTTAATATCTTTATACACAGAGCTATAACATGTGTTGGATGAAAGGTTTTCAAGAGTCATATAATTCGTTGTGTTGTGTTACGTCAGCGCCTTAAATGCCCAAGCCTTAAGGGTGTTGTTGTGTCAATATTTATGGAGTTAAAAGGTTTCAGTGTGAATAGGGTGGGAATTTAACCTCATGGCCCCGACGAATATAGGTAACAGCGTTCTGTAAATACCTCTCTGTTCTGACATTCACATATCCCGTTACAGCAAACATCTCGCCAACTCTGTTTATTTCTATTGCGTGACCTATTTTTAAACAAGCATTAAGTTCACTAAGCTGGTAAATAGTCCACTTCATGGTGAACGGTTATAAATTACCTTGAAACACTGGCGTGCTATTTAATTTCACCGTGGGAGAGCCACGCTTCGGCATGAATGGGCCGGCTCGACCAGAGTGATACCACGGCCTCACAGAAAACTGATGTGAAACAGCGCTTACGCTGTGTTTCATCGAGTGAGTGAGGATACCGGAGGCCCATACCCCAATCCAACGCCCCCTATCCCCCTCACCATCCCCCTTCTCCCCAGGCCGCCATAGTGTGGGTNGGCCCATACCCCAATCCAACGCCCCCTATCCCCCTCACCATCCCCCTTCTCCCCAGGCCGCCATAGTGTGGGTCACCATGCTGCATTGTTCTTTTTCGCATTGAGGATGGTGACCACCACTCTTGGATTCTGCTCATGCTTTCCATCAGGCAGGGCAGAGTCATTTTGGCTGCTTAAATATTAAAAAAAAAAAATAAGATCTTTCGACGATCTTTGTACGCGACACCGTTTTACTTCCCCCGCTTTTCGTTTTATCACAAAACGAGATAAGTGATATATTAGTAATTAGTATACATAATTGACTATGATTCATTTATTGGTGTATTTTTCTCCCAATATTTTTATCATCTAATACTCATAGTATTATATTAAATACTTATACGTCAATTTCGCCTTGAAGCGATACTTCTTTTATCCGACTACGGCAAAATCAAATAAGGCTATATATGTATCTAATATCTTTAAGCTAGTAATTCTTGTACATATACAGAGTGTAAAAAGACTAATACCGAATACTTAGTGGTTGAATCAGACTATGATACTGAACAGGTGTAGTAAAATAAAATGGTACCTATCTTGCTTACCCTATTTACTTCCAGCATGGAATGTGTGCCTTGGTGTCAGCTGGCAGCCGGCCGTCACATGAAATTTTGTTCTGCGCCGCAAATCGAACCCGAAGCCTCGTGCCTTTAAAATCCTATGTCTTAAACCTACCCTTTAAAATCTTATGTTTCAACGGGTCTATTGGCGTAAAACGTTATTTGTTAGGCCCAATGCCTACGGTTTTCTGGTAAGGAATTCCGATTCGGCAACCTGAATGCTCTTCTTACATAGGTACAAAATCTTCAACAAGTCGCACACGTTCTTATTTTTTTGAACGGAAAACCATACACTTCATACTAGTCGTATATCATTTATATTACAGAAACCGGATGATTTTATTGATAATTTATTTTTAACATTGTCCAACACTGACTGCCAAAACCGCGCTAAAGCGATATCAAAGACGACCCCCTCCATGTCAAAGGCACCGCTGATCGCCGATGACTCTTTGGCGGTATCCTAAAAGGGTTTAATTTCTTTAACTTTTTTATTCTTTTTAGTGGGTATAGGAAGTTAGTAACGTGGTTTTTTTTTTGTGTGTTGTGTAACTTGTACGTTTTTCTGTCTATTTGTGCCTTATTTAAGTGTTAAGTTAATTTTAGAATAGGCACGCTGTTACAACAGTGGTAGTGTTTATTTTTAGTGTTTAGTGCGAGTGAATACGGACAAATGGTTATGTGCTATGGGTAAAACACATGGTTTATGTCAAGGAACGCGTCTATGATGGGAGTGCGATACGGCTGACGAAATGAGAAGCAATATCACATCTGAGTTCTTAGACTTGAATGCAAGAAGTGCCAAGGAAAAATTCCTACATTCCTGAATCGCGTCGACAATCAGGCGAGTTCGGGTGTACCATGAACGAGAAGCAGCTTAGTTGAGTACCAACTGCTTTAGACATTAACTCATTTAGGCCCATTTTCATTGGTCGTTAATTTAGTCGTTATATAGCAGATGGGGAGTCCCCGAATACTTTCTACCTTCTAATAAATCGACAAGTGGGCATTCCCATTTCCCATTAGGCACGCGGCCTAACAACCAATGACAAACAAAATAATTATAAGTAGGCATTTACGTAACTACGCGGAAAGACCCATACATTGCTAGTTATCGAACGGAATAAAAATCTTGACACATTTTTATCTCTGGCTATAATTTTATTTAAGATTAACTGTCATTTTTTTAATTGGTTTTTTGGTTCTTAACCCCTTTGATTTTCGGAAGTCGTCTTTTTACACTGAGTATATTATCTGAATCTCGGAAATGGCTTCAACCGAGCTCATGAAATTTGGTATGCAGGGGGTTGCATTGCTAGGATTGATTTTTAGAAAATTTACCAAAAAAATACAAAACAAAGCCCGTCCAACCAGCCAGTATATATGTATGTTCATCTGTTCCGTTATAGCTCATTACTAGAACTAGACACACGAATGTCATTAGAAGAGTCTTGGTCGTTTGCTCATTTTATATGACGTGTCACCGAGTCTAGTGTGACGCAATCTAGCGGTTATAAAGTTCTATGTTAAAAAATAAATTCGAGACAAATATGCCGTGTTTGGTACCATTGGAAAGGTTACTTGTACATTTAAAAAAAAAAGCATTTGCTCGGGACTTTGTCCGTATTTATTCGATAACTGTGATTCGATAAATTAATATTGTAACAGGACCAAACCATTTTAAATAAAGAAAAGTCAAAACAAAAACCCAACGCCGACAGAAAACTATACTGAAAAAGTATGAAACGACGTTTGAAAAGCCATAGTCATACGTTACATAGAAACGTACCTTGACACTTTAAAAATGCTTCACTACTACGGCTTTTCATACTTTTTCAGCGTCTTTTTTTGCATAGCTGGGTTTTAGTTATTACTTTAATTTAATATACATGGGTTTAAAAAGTTACAAATGAAAACGATGGCACATTGGAACATGATATTGAACTTACCAACTCTAGTCCATCCATTACAGACGTTTTACGTTTTGATATATTTCAACGAAGAATAGAATGGTAATTTATAGAATTAAGTTTACTGTTTTCTTTTATTACAAATTTACGGGTAATATGAGACTGTAAACGTGAGACAGGACTTATGATCGATGCCGTGTATTACGAATGAATCTGTTAGTCAATTGATTGATGATCTAGGCGATCTAGTCTTCTAAGTCACAGGACATAATACTTGTGAAATGACATCTGACAAGACTAGGTGTCATTTTATCGAATAGTATGTATGTACCGTACCTATATAGAAATGAATAAGTACGTTTATCTGCAATCTGGTTACCGTATTACAGGTTCTGCCTCTGCCTAGTTAGGATTATACAGCTCTGTGTGTGAGATATGAGAGGTTATTATTATTAATCAACTTTATTAACTAGTTACAAACTAATACAAATAACAAATAAAATTATTTAATTAAATCTGCATAATCTATTCCTTATCTACGTCTACTGTTACGTTCCTGTTCACATTATATTTCTGTCCCCGAGCAATCTTTATTGCAGCGCACTCTAGATTTTTTCGTAATAACTACATGGTCAGACACAAAACTTAATTTCCTTTCCTTATGGCTTAATATTAAGGCTTGTTCTTATTCTTTTTAGGTTATAGAGTAATTGAATTAAAAAAATACATCAGATGTAATGAAAATGATTAAAAATCTTTTTAGTGTAAAAATACAGATTTTTACTCATTTTAAGGATTTAAATACCATTTATATTCAAATTTAGAAGCGCGATTCTATTTTGTTTGTTGTCTGTGGGCACAGTTTTGCCTACATAAATATTCAGATGCTATTTAGGGGTCTCAATATAAGCAAAAAAAAACGAGTTGAGAGTATATACAATGCAAAACATTGTGTATATCAGGAATAATCATAATATAAGAGACACCAACAATCATGATTATTTCACATTCTATGTGCTAAAGATAATATAAGTTTTGTTGTTAAATGAATCCAGGGTATTAACAATTTTACATATGGCAGCACTGTGAGCAATCTTTCTGTCGTGTTGGTAACTTGGTTTTGAGACCGAAAAGACGTACATGCATCGGCCATTTTGTTTTCTTTTGTCGTCTTGATCGCAGCACTGCGTTGCGTTTCAATAATTTTCTTCGCATTGGAAATATTTTCTTTGCAACGGACCCTGTAAGTATAATAATTCTGAAACATATTTTCATTTCATTTTTTAAAAGTAAACTTTTGTAATTCTTAATCTGTTGTTTCATTGACATACTGATTTTTTCGATCTTCAACGTTTCTCATTTTAACGATGACCTTTAATTTCTAGGATTCGAAATTAGTCGCAAAATGAAAGGAGCCAAATGGGTATTTAAGGAAATTAAAGAGGGTGCTTTAGATGCCGTGACCTAACTGCTGTCGTGGAAGAGGATCGCAACCTCATGATGGATGTCAGAACTGCATAAGTGTAAAAGGTATAAGGTCTATCCATCGAACGAAGCATAACTGATTATTGCAGTTTGGCTTTGTTCACCATCAAATGCATTCCCATAATCCATTTGAAAACCTTCTCTATACTTATATGGCGCCATCATTTATTACGCACTTAAATTTTTGCTATCAACAAACTTCGTGACGTATATCCAATCTATTGTGAAAATGGATTGTTGGAATGCATTATGGCTTTTACGCCACCGAAAAAACTATTATATTAATAAGAATTAGGGAATCGAGATGATAATCTCAGAATGTCTATTGGTTCATACTTGCAAATGCGGTTGAAAATACCTAGCATAACTGCTCAAAATGCAACTAACACTTATATCTGTTGGACAATAGAACTTGGCAAGTGGATTAGGCCTATGGGGGAAACCACTATAAAAAAAACGCACCTAATGCTCTACCTCTTGGGTGGTGTGGAAAAGGGCATATACCAGTAATTTTCTTATAAATTTTAAATTACTATAACTATTTCATTTTCAAATGCTCTTTTTATAGTGTGTAATAATTTGCTCAGATTCCAGTCTAGTCTAAGTACATTTTGTTTTGTTATAAACTTTATAAATTAGGACAAGAGAATTTGATGTTCTTGGTTCTGTCGCTATATTGGAGTTGAAGGTTATGAAGAAATGAATTAGAATTAAATTTATAAAATAAATTTTCATATTACCTACTTTATTTTTAAATTGCTGTTACGTTCTACTGTTTTGCTCGATTTTTCTTTCTTGCTTCGAACCTGAACAGTAGCCTGACACATCGAGGGCTTATATTTTCAATTCTTAAGAAATGAAGTCACAATTTCGGAAACATGAATTAAAGCTATTATTATGATCGGATAACTTGGACACAAAGTGCCGTATCGTGCTGAGGTATCTGCAAAACATGAAGTTATCTAAGGAAATACTACAGATCGTTCAGAACCATAACGTTGAATCTAAATGATACCTATTAGCAGCCCGCCCCAAAAAAATATAAATTTGAACACGCTCTTCGCACACTTCTCGAACTTAGAACACTTGACCGTCTCGAAGTTTTCAATACGGATCCCTAACTTATTTTGCAAATGTAATGAAAGCTATGTTACTCAGGGATGATTTAGCTTTCTAATGGTAAAAGAATTTTTAAAATCGGTTCATTAGTTACGGAGCCTATTCAATGCAAACAAACATCAAATCTTTCCTCTTTATAATGTTATAGTATAGCTATGAATAAGATTTCATGAAAATTACAATAGTTTGCTTCGGAGGTCAAGTCGAGAACACAAAAAAATCGATAGACACTGCTAAGAATGTAATAATATCGATAGATAACAAAATAATCGCGAAGATAAATGCAGCGTTAATAAAACAAAACAGACATTATAAATACGATTTCTTCATGAACATTACAATAGTTTGCGTCAGGTTACAAGTCAAGAACACACATTAAAAAAATCAATAGAGAATGCTAAAAAGGTAATAATGTCGATAGATAACAAAATAATTGCAAAGGTAAACACAGCGTTAATAAAACAAAACATACACTTTATTTCAAAATTATTTATTTTCTGTTACTAGTGGCCTGTAAATTAAAATAATTAAATCATTCACTCGGACATATTATTAAAAAAATAATACTCATTATGATAGTCACTAACCTACTTTATATACTTAGTTTTAGTAAATGTACATAATCCATCTCCATACAAATCAAAGAACTAGATTCTTATTCTAGAGTGGTTCGATTTAAATAAAACGAGACATAATTAACTGGCTTTTTTTTTACGTGTGGAAACCACACGGTGTGCCACTCTGCGCCTGAGACGGGAGAGATCTGGGAACCGCTTTCTTACGCCATCCTTTTTTTTTTTTTTTTATATTTAAGCTGCCAAATGACTCTGCCCTGCCTGATGGAAAGCATGAGCAGAATCCAAGAGTGGTGGTCACCATCCTCAATGCGAAAAAGAACAATGCAGCATGGTGACCCACACTATGGCGGCCTGTGAGGAAGGGTGATGGTGAGGGGGATAGGGGGCGTTGGATTGGGGTATGGGCCTCCGGTATCCTCACTCACTCGATGAAACACAGCGTAAGTACTGTTTCACACGGGTTTTCTGTGAGGCCGTGGTATCACTCCGGTCGAGCCGGCCCATTCATGCCGAAGCGTAGCTCTCCCACGTTTACCCGGACCGGACCCCTCCCAGAGAATTAACTGGCCTGAGTTAACCAGGTGGAAGTCTCGTATGACTTGAACGATCAGATTGAACTTAAGAACAGATTATAAAATCGTTCTTAAAAATTTAGTTTTTTTAGCATAAATCATGTCGAACTATATTATTTCTTGCACACTATGCACTGATATACAGTACCGTAAGTTTATTTTACGACAAATATTCAAATCAAATGTCAACAACTAGACTATTATTCGAACAAAATATTCGTCAACAATATACTTTCATAAAATTTAAATGCTTTAAAAACAACACTAAGATAATCCATCCATGAAACATGTCATGCAAATATATTAAGCTTGCCAATTTTCATTTTTTAAGTACTGCAGCTTTTATCCACCCAAAACATACTACAAAGTATAAGTATTTAATCAGAAGTGAGTAAAAATCTATAAGTGGTAATGCTAGACAAGCATTCGCAGTACACAGATCTCACACTTTACTTTGTAAAATTGTAAACTATGCCCACTGTAAAGAAAACACTACCAGTGTTAAATAATAGTTCTAATGTGTGCACTAAATTAATATATATGTATGTGAATTTTGGAACACTTGAAATACGAGCGCCCGTATCTTTTCTCGAGCAAAATTTAATTCGTCGTTATCATAACAGTATAATTTGGAGATTGCAAACAATAGTATTTTTTCTGAGTTAAACTTAAAAACATTCTGTTATTATTGTTAGAGGTCCAGTTCTCTTCTGCTAAGTATATTCTATTCGCGTTAAGAAAATAGTTCGCATTGATCTAGCCACGCCCCCTAACCAATCGGGTTTCTAGGCGTCGTATTTTTGTGCACCAGCTTGGTTTCTAATTGGTCAGAGTGTGGGAAAGTCTCTGTTCAACGACGAACCCTAGGCTTTTAGTTAATACATACTGCTTTTTTTATTCAAATCTAACTAGCTGCTAGCTTAGTAGTACAAACTGTCTATATTCAAGAAAATACCATTATAACCGAAGGTTGAAAATCTCTGAACGCCGTTATGTTCTTTGCTTGCTAAAAGTTAAATATTTTAACAAAGGGAGTGCTGGTTGGGATTGTGACGTATCTCAATACATCATCATTATTCTGCTTTTTTAAAGACATTACAAAATATTACAGAACTTTGTGTTTTATTTATATGAATTTTATATGAAACTGAGATTAACTTCCTTCGTATGTATTTACACCAGTGGCCGTTTTTAAATAGGCCTATGGTTCAATACACGACTCAGATATTGTTCATGTCATACAGAACTTGCGCGATCGTTCTAGAAGCTTCGACACTACTCAATGCGATTGTTGCGAGATTTGCCTCATAGGAACGCAGTTGCCTGTAACAAAAAGTTATACCTTTAGAAACACATCATAAACAGAAAAGAAAGGGGCGTTCGTTTAACACGTTAATGTTTACTCACCACTCATAAATAATGTCCCTGATAGACTAATGCCAACTTATCTGTCAAATTACTACATATTTCAGTTTCATAAGTCATGGAGACAAATATGTCACATTTATCAGCAATTTTTATCTCTTAAATAGTTATGTCAGATAACTATCGCTAACTTTATCAGGAACTAATGAAACTGACCCTTAATCTACTGAGAATTAATTACTTATCGCTTTTAGAGAATCATTTTGACTCTAATATATTACATAATAATTATAGTCTGAATGTGTATAAAACTTATTTTTATACAATTTGTTTACAATTATGTTAAGAACCATTTAATTCAGTACTAATGTGATTCACTTATAGGAGCTATTGACGTAAAATATACAATTCAAAGTTTCATGATTTCATTGGGGATGACATGCCACTCTAAATATTATCTAAAATATTAACAATGTGACCAACATATTCGTATCGACATATACTAAATAAATATGCAATAAATAAAGATAAAATGTATACCTTCGTCCAGTGTTAGAATAAATGACAATATTCCTCAATATGAGTGCAGCTGTCAATCGGATACTCTTCGTAACTGGACCCTCGTTCTCATCCTGCCAAAACAAATATTAGGTAAAAATTATTTCACTAAAACTAATTAAAATCAGCCATGAGATCCCCTAAAAAGTTCCAAAATGAGAACACATAGACAGTACACAAAAATTAAAATAAAACATGCTACATTTAGTGTTGACGTGTAAACAAATACTACAAAAATAAGTGCTGACATACGAAACAGTTGCTGACATACACAAATAGTTGCTGACATACACAAATAGTTGCTGACATACACAAATAGTTGCTGACATACACAAATAGTTGCTGACATACACAAATAGTTGCTGCCATACACAAATAGGTACACGTAACGAGTCCTTAAACCCAAATAAGTAATCTTGGGCGATATGAGTTTTTACAACTTATGATAAGGATCTAATCAGCAAGAACCAGTGGCAAATCAAAACGCTAAAATAAGGTTATTTAAACGTTTCTTAATTTGTTGGTAATTGTACACAAATAAACGATACTTTTTTAAGAACCGCACAAAAAAGATGTGAATACGAATATCCACTACACTACCTTATTAAGGACTCGATACGTAAAAATACTATCTAACCTCTACATACTAAATTATATATTTCGTTATCACCGACGACAGAACTATAAGAAGGCTTATTAAATTCATTCATAAAGATTTTTAAGTTTCAATAAAATTCTACATAACCGCAGATCAGATCAATTGAGACTATGAAAATTTTGAATATCCAGTATATTCAAAAGCAGATATTCAATCAATACAATATTTCATACAATTTTATTACTTCTAGCGTCATTGATTTAGCAAAACATTTAATGTAATACTAAGCATATACATAATAATATTGATAACGAACAATTACAAGGTCCAGTGTGAGTTTATTTCACATGAACTCGCTCTCGACGACAAACGCATTCAAAAACTTCATTAATTACAACACCGAACGAAGCAACCATGAAATAAACTCACACTAGGCTCTCAACTAACACTGAACATAAAACCACAAATACACATAAACTTAAACAAAAACAAAAACGAACACAAACATGGCTTGTTCGACGCACAATGACTACACCGTTGGCATGTTATTACCAAACTGAAAAGATCTTTATTACCAAATTAGGAGCTTTTATTTCCTGTGGTTAGTGGTCCTAAAACAGAATTGAACCCATCCGATTTCCATATCCAAAATAATTCCATTCCATTCCAAAAAAAAGTTATGAACCGGAACAAAATCATTTACCCTGCTTAGTATCAAAACAAATTTGGGATCTAAGGACAGTGTTTCAAATTATTTGAAATAGTTGCAAAAAGAATATCCATGCTAATATTACACTTTGAAAAGTAACTCTGTCTGTTCAAACCGCTGCACAGATTTCAATAAAATTTTTCATTTAGAGCAATCTCAAGGCTAGCAACTATTCCAATAGACGAGATGCTCTTCTATAAATTAATGCGTTCTTTTTAAATTAAAATGTTTTTTACCGCTTGTTCAGAATACCAAACAGTGTAATCATTGTGATCGTAACTATAACTACAGGTGTATGTGAGTCTCACCAGTTGCTCCGGGGTGCGACTGAGTTCGGCCCTGTGCTGCACGCACACAAACACATACACGTTAGTGACGTCACACACACGCAGCGTGACACTAGTAGTGGTATATAGCAATGGGGAACTACTTGCTAATTTTGGTATTCAGTGTATAAAGAGTAAATTCGTGTAAATCCTTAAAATCACGCTAATTTTCGTTCATATGAAAGGGTTTAGTTAGATGGTTGTTCATCTTTCTTCAGTCAATTATATATGTTCTATATTCAATTATATATATTATAGCTCACTCTTGGTGTTTGAAAGAAGACGATAAAACTGGTAGTTCCACTTCGAAATTCAAAATTAGCTTGCATATTTTTTTTACTTTGAACAAAATAAACCCGTAAATTGAAAGACTAACAAGAATTGAAATTCAACTTAAAGGTATAAAGCTTTTCTAAATTGCAGACGGCCAGAAAAACCTTAGTAGAAATTAAATTTTCGAGTCTATCTCACTAGTCTCATTGTGTTGTACCGTGATGGGACAACTCCATGGGACTAGTGGGATAGTCCTAAATTATTAATTAACAGTATTTATCATTTTTATTGATTATTCATAGTTACTTCGACAATATGGGTTATATGTTTAAAGATTGTGAGTTTGTTTTCCATTCAGGATGAATTATAGTAATAAGCACGGTCATATGCTCTATGTAGGAGTATTATTTATTTATAAATGTATAATATCATGTATAATACGTATATATTTAGAAATATGTAAGTACCAGCTGGGCCACGCCAATTCGCTTTTAACACTTATCAATCATGCTCAGCTCCAATTGGTCGAAGCGATGTTACCTATTCTACTTTAGGCACGTCAGCTAAACACATTAAAAAAAACAAAATGAGTTAGATAGTTTCTGAGCTCATCGTGAATACACGGAAATTATATACAATTAACGAATTATTTAAAATTAAAACCCCGACTGCGTATATAACGGCCATCGTTATGGAATTCATTAAGAATATCAAAAGATTAGTTTTTTATTTTATTTTTGTTTTTTATTAATTTTGATGTACCCAGTGTGACCTCACTTGTGAAAGTTAAAAAACCAAAATGTAAGTTGTCTTGTATCTCGATTTTAGGTACATATCAGAGATTATGTAATGATCACAACTAGATATTATAGAAGGGGGTTGGGGTTCCTTACCATGAGCTCCCTGGGGTTGAACATGTCGGCGGCGTGTTTATTGAGGGCGGCCAGCGCGGCGTTGGGCGGGTAGCCCAGTGACACCGGCTTGCTCTCGGCCTCACTGGCCGCCAGACGACGAGAGTTGTAGATCGCTTTTAACGCCTGCCAATGGTATATATATATGTTTGTGTTCAATTAAATTTATTTTTATTGAATTTAAGTCCGTCCGTCTGAAGAACCGGTGTGAAACAACGTATTTCACTGAGTGAGTCAGGACACCGGAGGCCCATATTCCATCCCTTCCCCAACCCCTAAAAGCCGGTAACGCACTTGTGACGCCTCTGGTGGTGCAGGTGTCCATTGGCGGCGGCAATCGCTTACGGTATATTAGGCGAAACTTCTGCTCGTTTGTCCACCTATTTCATTAAAAAAAAGTAAGGCAATGGATTAATAATAATACGTCACAATCTTGGATATCCTAAGAACCGACTGAGGGAGCATATTATACAGGACAACTGCTCTGCAACGAGAAAGAAACCTTGAAACAAACCTTTTAGGAACCCCATTATCCAGCGACTTACTATTATATAATAATAAACAAATAATAAATATTTCGGACATCAAACACACAAGGCCATATAATAAAGGAGAGCTTGTGTTATGGGTACTAGACAACTGATATAAATACATATATAGTTTTTTTGTGTATACATATTTAACATTTTATACATAGAAAACAACTTAACTCCGAAACAAATATTTGTAGATCATACAAAGATTTGGTCCGAGTTTACTGTACTACCACTGCGCCAACGAGGCAGACAAAGCCATAGATATATATATATAGTGATGGCAGGTAAGAGCTGTTCGGTACTGACATGCGGCGTGCAATGCTTGTCGGTGAGGTGGTTGAGTAGCGCGAAGGTCTTGCGCGGAACCCTGTCGCAGTCCAGCCACAGGCACGCCGCCTCGCCGCCGGCCGAGGGCGGGCAGTGCGTGCGGGCCGCGTGCGTGAACACATCGCCGGAGCTACCGAACGATCTGGAACATTGCAACACAAAGCTGCTACTAAAACTAGTCTTTTATAACCTGACACATCACACACACGGCCGATGTGCTCACACTTTAAACAGACTTATATATTTCTAAGTACATACACATCACTTATATTGAACTATGTTCATAAGCTTGTGGAGGAACGGGCCACATGTTCCTCCAACACAAAGGGAGGATCCTCCGACCAGGCAAGGTGTTCATGCCTGGCGGGCCACTGCCCTACGATTGATGTTGGTAAGTTGTATATATATTAATCGGCGCGAGAATTTCTATTGCGCGATTCAGGATTGGTAGTTTCTTAGTTTTCTTTGTTACTTCGTAGTTCGATGTTTCTTCGGTAAATGGCGTTGTCATATATTTTTGTTGCCGCTGTATGTGGAAGTCGCCACAAGCTATTATTGAACTACATCCCCAACCTGCACTCGACCAGCGAAGGGACATGGAGGACTAACCCTCTCCTGAGAGGTGGTGACCCGAGCCCAGCAACGGGACATTATTGGGACATACTACTAATTTGTGTAGAATACTTAGTAGGAATATAAGTACCTACATATAAATTAATAACTTTCCAATTTGTACTTCTTATTTTCATTATTTTATCTTTCAAAATTAATAAATAAATTTATAAGACAGCAATAGAACCAAAGTTCACATTTTATCTAAACACATTTTAAATGATGTGGATCGCTTACAAAATATTTCCGCCTACGATAGTATGCTCCAAAGCCATGATCATAGACGAAATTGAAACATAGGAACGTACGGTATCCAAACACGATTGCATGAAGTTAAGGAAGTAGTCAGTTAGTCTAAACCTTTCACTTGTCTTTGTCCTATGTACTAGTTAGGTGGTTTGAAAAGCTTCAACTTGAAGATACAGCAAGAAGCAAACAGCTTGAAGATAACAGCACTCTTTAATATAAATTAGCTTACTAATATTAAAAACGCGAAAGTTTGTAAGTATGGATGGATGTTTGTTACTCTTTCACGTAAAAACTACTCAACGGATTTGGTTTGCTGCGATAACCGACATATACGCGGGCGGAGCCGCGTGCAACATCTAGTAGTTGTAAATCTTTGCATTTACATTGTGCATCGCTGTGAAAAGTGTAGGAGAGGTTAAGGAGACTGTACACGATATAATTTACATAGGGAAAAAATATGAATACAAAATTTTAACAAAAAAAATGATTTCATGAACTGGACCAAATTGGAATGGGACCATGCGAGAAGCACCAGCTTTCAAATTAAAAAAGAATTATCGAAATCAGTTCACCCAGTCGAACGTTCTGAGGTAACAAACAAAATAATAACAGTTGATTTCAGAATCTCCTCCTTTTTAGAAGTCGGTAAAAAATGTCTTGTATCATTATTAGGTCTAAAAACTTTCTCTCTGACTTGACTGTCCACTTGCTAGCTTTGTTTTTATTTAACCCAAGCTGTGTTTAAATATTAGCAGAGATTTTTTAAGAAACCGGTTAGTTCTATCTACAACAAAAGTTTTAAGATACTTACTTGCCACATCCTCTCCAGTGGCAAATCCAGGGTGTTTCATCTAACGGAGAGGCAGTTTGTTGAGCTGGCTGCGGGGTCGGCGCGGGCGGGGGGGTTGCTGCAGGCTTAGGTGTGGCTGGCTTTGGTGGCTGTTCACATACATACAAATACATTATTATTGATATCAATGAAATGGCAATTGTCTGACCATCCACAGGCAGGGTTTTAAAAATAGGAATTAGGCAATTAATTTAACAGACAATTCGCATTTGAAAAATGTGATGGCATTTTATAGTAGTAGGTACATTAAAACTTCTAGATTTCTGACAAAAGAAATGGGGGATTTTTAGGAAAAAATTCGTTTCGAAATAAAAGCTTTGCGAAACAAAAAACATTAGTAACTTTAAACGACAGTTCACGTTGACAATTACTATTATACAACAACAATATTTTATTTCTTTTTTTTTTCATTTTTTGTTCGACAAACAAAATGTAAAAATTACAGAATTATTAAATAAAAAGTTTGAAATCAGAAAATCATAAATCTTGGTCGCATATTGTATTTCTGTGAAGTTATAATATATAAATTACCTCAGATACAGCTTGTGAAACGACGAGTTCTTTATCGCCAATCTTTGTGTTGCCGACCATGACGGGCTGCCGAGTGATCACTTGCCTCATCACCGGCTGTTGCGAGATTTTCTGTTCAAATTACAGTATATAATGATTAGCGACCGCACAAAAATACCACTTCGTTTTTCTGCGCAGTCGGCTAAACACCAAAATAGAAACACAGAGGTTTGCTTACAGAATAGGAACACTGTTAGTGTGGTATGTGACGGTACATGGCGAAACGAATTTCTCAATAATATCGAAAATGGGCGGGTGGAGGAAGAAGCTTCTACTTCGCGGATTCGACGACAGAGGGCGTGCGCTGCTGAGCCCGTCAGCCTGTGACCACGGTCAACGCAACGTGGTCGAAACGTCGGCAAATCAGAGGTATGTAATAAATTTATATAAGTGATCACGTTAATTCCCGTGAAAATAATTATTAAATCATGAACGAAAGTTTAAAAGTTAGTATAGCTACAGTATAAAAGACTGCCGCATTGTTAAAACGCAGATTTGAGTCACTTCATGTGCCAAGCCTTTTAATATTATTTTATAGCCTGCGAAAGTTACTCCACCCAAAATGATGAACTGATAAATAAATATTTCGGACATCTAACATACAACGTCATCTGGCTCCAAACTAAGCGGAGCTTGTGTTTTGGGTACTAGACAATTAATATGAATACATAAATACGTTTCTTTTTTAATTACATACGTGTTATACATAGAAAACACCCAAATTCCGAAACAAATATTACAAATATTTGTTTCGGAATTGTCAGAAATGAATTGTTTGTCATACAAACATTTGGTCCGATCCAGGATTCGAACCCGAGACCTCATGGACAGCAGTCGCATACGCTACCACTGCGCCACCAAGGTACTAATACAAACTGTAAAGTGCAAAACTTATGTGATTATAAAGTTTAAAATTATTTAAAAATATCCGATTTAAATGTTTGAAGATAACCCATAAAAGTTGTAATCGAATGTCCATTAATATTTCTTTACTTTAAAAAATGTTATTAAAAAAACTAACTAATGCTTGCCAAACTATTGATAACATTTTTGCCTTTTAGACTCTGTACTATCATGAACCTTAAATAAAAACATTAGCATTATTTATTTTATATAGGGAATATGCGTGTTCTTATTTATTTCTTGATCTGATCATTTACGTCTCTATAGCATAGAAAAAAATATAAATAGGCTTAAAATTAGTCAAACAAATTTTTAAAATGAAATATTAAACACTGACTAAATTTGAGCTATTCAAACGCCGCCATTCATTATCATTTTGTGTTTGTTTACTATTCAGTGTTTCAGTTAATTAATACTTGTTAAAAGTTTTAATGGCTATAAAAATAATGAAATAAGGTAATTTTTCTCACAAACACTACTAACACAGTTTGAATTTCGACTCTGGTAATTTCCAGGACCTGACCATCGACGTCACATTTCGTTTCGACCAATAGTAAGCGTTTTGTAAGTTTGAATTTCCCTCCATTAATTTTCGCTTTTTATTTAATGATTTCCGAGTTTAAATAACCACCAAACAAAAAAAATACCCTTTAAGTATACTGTAAAGACAATAAAAAATCTAGAAAAAATATTTGAGACAATTTTTATGCATATTTCCTATTAAAAAATAGTCCAGAACTCTCACCGCACTAGTCTGTATAACACTAGTCTTTCCTTCTGACTGCACAACAGACACGGGGTTTGTTGTTTGCACGTTGCTAACAACCGGGCTCCTCTGCGGTTGTTGTACACTCTGAACAACCCTGTGCACGTTGGACTTCATCGGCGCGTTCACAATCACCGGCTGATTATTAGAAACGGTAATAATCTGTTGACTCCCTTGTAATAGTTGTTGGTTGCCTTGAATCAACTGTGGGTTGCTCGTCACTATTTGATTGGTTGATGACGTCATCGTTGTGCTTATTAACGCTGGAGGTTGCTTCTGTGTTGCAACCACGATCTGTTGCGATGGTTGCGGGTTTACGAGCTGAGCCTTGTGTGGTTGCGGCTGTGTCGTTATTATAGGCTGCTGGCTTGGAGTTATTTGGGGGGTGTTCTGTGAATTCGAGTTTTATGTTATTATGTTAAACAAACAGTAAGATGATAAAATTTAAATTATTTCTTAAAAATTTCGCCAAAATATAAACAATATCTATAGCGAAATGTGCAACAATACATAGTTATTAAAATTAGCAAATTTATAAAAAGTTTAACCAAATGTCACGGTTGAGGCAGACAGCGGCTATGACGAGACTGTGACGCCATCATAATGTTATATGCACTCATCGATATTTTTAACCGCTGATTGCCTCAATCAAATCAAAAATCAAACCTCAAAGGCTTAACTACTGTTACAATGATAAATTGACATTTTAACGCAATATATAAAATTAAAAAAAAAACATTGAAAGTTGCCTTTTCAACTTTCAAAATAAGAAAGAATTGATAAAAAGATAAAAATACTAAAAGCACACATATAAGCTGTCATTCACAAAACGGACAAGCGTGTTTTTTATTTAACGTTAAAATATTAATAATTGATGTATTTAAAAAGCAAAGCAAAGGATACTTGTTACAGCGAAAACTGAATACATAATTTACTCCTTTGACAAGCCAGACGATGGTCTGGCCACTGACCATCGACTTAAACCTTAAACCACTATATACCAAGAAAAACTACCAAAGATCCCTTAACATAAAAAAAAAAATTAAAAAAACACATTATCTTCTAATTCTTACTCAAATAATACAAGTGTTTCATTTCTATTTCAACCTGAACCAACCATTCGTTCTTTTGAACATTAATTATTTTCAATATTCTAAGCAAAATAAAAGATAAAAGAATCACCTTTTGTTATATATAATATATAAGTAAATAATATAAAAGTACTCATGCATTACAAGTCTACACAGATCTACATAAAAATAAGGTTTTTAGAACAAGAAAACGGCTTATTATATTTTCTTTGTTATATTTATGTTAGTCGTGTTACAAAGTGTTTTAGAGAGTTTTATAGAAATTACTTGATTGTATTGTTATTTTAAAAAAAAATCACTTTTAAGACTTAGAATGTGACCATCGTAGACCAGTTGTTGCCAATTAATATTTAATAAAAAAGTATCAAAGTTGCCATGTACAATCTGAGAGAAATCGCAAAATATAATTTGTATAATTTATCTATGAATTATTTATACAAAAAAAAGATACCTAAGTGTCATGACAGTCTCAGATCATAGCCAAATGTGAATAACGGAATGATTTTATCGTCTGTAGGCGCGGGATGCTATTTATACCCGCGCCGTTGCAAGTAACCTGTTTAACGGTAAATCAACTAGTATATTTATAAAATAATAAAAAGTATTACTAGAATTAAAAGAAAAAACACTACTACTTAGTAGCTTGCACATGGCAGTAGTCTGTCAAATAGGCTTACGCACGAAATAATCATGTGATTAATCACAGTTGGTTCTAAATTTATATCATCAGTACCGCTTATGTTTAAATCTATAGAATTATAAACAAAGGCAACTGATCGCTATGTACTAATGTATACCGTATCTTATTCCAAAGCCCTTGAAGCAATAAGCTAATATATGTGCGTGGCACCTGAGCTATGGACGTTTTGACCACTGTGATGCTCTGTCCACAGTGAGACGTGCTCACCAATGGCGGGAGCATTCTCTGTGTCGACTGTATCACGCCAGAGTTCTGTGCGTGCAATATACTATTGTTTAGTATAACTTTTTATGTGGTATAAGGGGGTAAATGAGCACTCACTTACCACCGCCTAAGAACACTTGGGACTTAAAAGCCACAAATGCTTTGACGCTCTTTGAGTGTCTGTATATCCTCTAACACTAAGAATGTCTAGTCACTCTAAGTGTCGTTCTCTATTCCATACATGATTTCAACAAACATGGTGTATCTGTTTCATACAACTCTAACACCTTCAAAAGCCATGTATGTGGTACCAATTCATAAATAATGCATATCACATTTACTTTAAACTACGGGTTTTTGTATTATAATTAAGATGGTCCACCTTAAAATATAGGTCTCTAAGAAGTTCAATAAACATCATGTGTGTCAAACCATAAAGAAAAACTATAAAAACTTTAATATTTCTACCTCATTTATTAGGGATTTTGGAGGGAGGAAAAGCCTTTCACAAGAACAACATATGTAAGTAAGTCAAGTTAGAGCGTATATTAAGTTATTAATTAAAAATAAAATGTAAAATCTAGGCAAAGACCTCATTATAAAAACTATTTATTCAATAAAAATTAATAATACTAAATACCACTTTGATAAAATATTCATCCAAATTTGTGTATTGATTAAACATTTGTAATTAGCTTATTAAAAAAGGAATATCACACATTATTACTAAGTAAAGCTTTCAATATAATTAAATGCGTTAGTAATTATTGTACTGGATTGTAATGAAATTCATGATCCCCTCTCTTTCGCGACGTAATATCTATATGAGTATATATTTATATAAAAATTAATCCGTTATTTATTATTGGTTACGCCATCAGACGTGAACGACTACATCTAGTTATATATACGAAGACGAAGTTACGTGGATCAGATAGTATATTTACAAAAATAAATCCCTATGTCCCTTGGACACGGCATCCCACATAAACAGCTGAATTAATTTCGCTGATTCTTTTAGCATTGGACAGCCTATTTATCGAGGAAGGCTAGAAAACATGTGTATTAAATAAAGCTATAGGTTAAAAAACATCACGCTAAAACCAACAGGAGATTAGCATTAATGAAAAAAGATGCAAAAACTGGCTAAATTAATACTTTTGAGGCGCAGAAGTAGCACGGGAATATGTAAACTTCTTGTTTGTGTTGTTTTTTTTATGCAATGCAACTCCCGGATTGGGAATAATATGTATATCTTGTATCCTAGGGGACTCTAGAAACATACATGAACGGACACAAAGAACACCCAGACTTTGAACAACAATTTGTCGATCACACAAAGTATTTCCCCATGCGTTTCGAACCTACAACACTCAGGTCAGTAGAAAGTTGCCAGTTAACGTGGACTACTAATACTGTGCGTTTGTTAGCCTTGGGAATATTAAAAAATATATCAAAAAAAATCCTTTGTTCGCATAGCCTTATCTTTCAATCCAAAGAAAACGCTTGTTAGACATAAAAAAGCAAAGCGAAACGAAGTAATTTTAATTGTTATTAAAACCCCGGCCATTAAAAACGGAAAATTATTAGTAATAAAGTGTTTAAAGAGAAAAATAGTTATGAGATGAAGGAAATGTTGGCACTTAATGGCACTAATTTGTGAGAAAGCATGAAGCTAGGTATAAAATAACCTGTATAATTTGCTGTTGGGTTATCGCCTCTGTAGCCTGGGTGATAAGACTGTTTAGGGTCGCGTCGTCCAAACCACCAGGGTTGTTCACCTTTTATAACATTATTTATTAACTACCTTAAGATAAACTAGCAAACAACCTTATTGAATAAAATGTCCAAGCAACATTATTAATGTTCATTTTTAATTTGACTAAAGGTGATAGATCTCACTCAAAGTGATATATTTGACTAACAATGTCAGATTTGGCTAAAATTGATAGATTTGACTCAAAACCGCATAGTAATTATGAATTTTAATTACATTCTGAAGTTAGGGAAATTAAGAGCCTGCCAACATTTTTGATTTCTGATCAACGATCAACGAGACACTCCCTATAAACATACATACCCATTTAAATAACACAATTTTGATCTGAATGAATAATTATGAGATACATACCGTCAGAGTCAGAGGTCCACCGCCAGTAGGGCCTTGGACGATAATTATTGTTTTTTGCATCATGCCACCAGGTATGTTCTGTGCTAAGTAGCTCAATCCTCCTTAAAAAAAAAACAAGAAACATAATTTTAAAAAAAAATCGTCTATCGTCGCTTAAAGGAAATAAAAAAAGATCCTTGGAAGCACCTATCAATCGCTATTAACAAGTAGGGTACAGTACTGGGCAAGAAATAATGCACATCAACTCCTAGAAAGAGACATTAGGATAATTTCGGCTTTGTAGAGCGTTGTCCCTTTCGCACGAAATACTAACGGGCCGTAACTCCACCGCATTTGTCGAAGGACTCAAAAAACGTAACACAAGTAGTGTGTGAAAGGGACAATGCTCTACAAAGCCGAAATTAGCTGAAGGACTACTGTAAAATACCAACTATTTTGGTAAACGAACAATTAGACATGTGGTACCATTGTTATTGAATGAGTTACCCTCAGAGCTAATAAAATTAGTACATTCGAAAAAGCACTTCAAAAATGAACTTCATAAATATTACCTTTCGCAATGTCCCTAACTGATGGGAAACATTCTCTTTTTCTTTTCGTTTTTATGGGCCATTGATTGCCTTGTAAATATAGTCTATTATTATATAGTATATTAACTAATATTCTTGATGTAGTGATTTAAAACTATATAATGTATATTTAAGAGAACTTCTGCCGACAAACTGTCCTACAGTTTGGCAGACTTAAGACTATATGTAATTTAAGTTAAAATAAATAAAAAAAAAATTATTTAGACAAGAATATTTTTCTACATTGAACTACAAAATCTTATTACATTCTATCTCAATTCGGTCCACACCCACTTCATCCATCGTTCAACCTATTCATCATTAGTGTATTACTGATATTACAAAATGATAGTTTCGATAATGATTGTGTGTGTTTGTATGTTTATTACTTTTTTTAACAGTCAAACGGCTAGATCAAGTTTGATAATTTGATACGAAAGTAGCTGACACCCTAAATTAATACTAAGTAAAAATGTTTGCTCACAGGATGAGCAAGCAATTGAAATCTATTGATAAGTCGCGTAAAACGCCGCGGGGCGCAGCTAGTTAGTATAAACATATCCCCATACCTTGAGAAGTGCTGGGCGTCGCAATAATCTGCATGGGCTGTTGAACGAATTGCGTTGTTTGTTGTGACCCAATTGTTTTCTCTGAAATTAAAAAATAACTGTTGTAAACAGAAATGTCATACTATGCTCAGAATAATTTTATTTCAAGATTTTATTTAATTTGTACAATATATAAGTGTAATTCTCATCAAATTACGAATTTTGAGGTACTACTGAAATGTTGTTTTTTGGTGTAAACTTCGATGTTTTTTGCAGAAATAAAAAAAGTAGATTTAAGAGATCAATTTAGCAATTAATTGGTCCTCCATATTTTTGGTATATATTCTACAAAAAGGGGTATATAGGGACTATGACCTACAAGAGATTGAACTGACTAACAGAGTAAGAAAATGATTTCTTATTATATTAAAATTAAAAAGATGTACAAATAAAGATAATTTGTATTTTTTACTATTAAATATATACTATATCTTCATCAATCAACTGCAGTCCACAGCTGGACTTAGGCCTCTCTAATTGCACGCCAATTGGATCGATCACGGGTTCTCGCATCCAGCTCCTACTGGCAGTTTTACGCAAATCATCACTCCACCTGGCCTAGACACGTCCTACACTACATTTTCACAGATGCAGTCTCCAATCGAACCCGTTCACCCCTACAGTTATCCGTACGGCAAATGTGGCCAGCCCACTGCCACTTTAGTTTGCTAATCCTATCTTGTTTCTGACAAGATATCCCTTAGAGAAACGCCGAGAATAGACTTCACAGCCGGCTAAGCGACTTTGAATTTGTGAACCAGTTTGTACCGTAAGTGTCCACGTTTCGGCTCGGCATTATAGGTAGTCTTTGAAGACTTTCGTCTTTAGGTACTGTCGGATCGAAGATGAGATGACCCGAGAAATATTTCCAAACATTGCTCAATCGAGCTGGATTCTCTCTCCTGTACATCTCGTCCTCAAAGTTATTACACATATATTTTAGAACAACTTCGACAACGGCGCCATGTACCGATTTTTAAGGATATTAAATGAAATAAATAATATATAAAATTAAAATCATTTTAATTAAACAATGGTGAATAAATTGTTCAATTGTGTGTAAATTATTATATATAAAGATAGCGCTAGTTTAGCAACAAATGATGGCATAATAAACTAAACTGGTTAACCTATATGACAAAACAGTTGTACGACCCACTAAGCATTATCTTGTAAAGATTAATTAATGGCTTTCGCAAACTGAGGGCCGCGCCCTAATTTTGACGGACGATGTATAAACTCCGAGTTAGCCGATTCTGCAGCAGAGAAGGAGAGATATACTTTTTATGAACAAGGGTTTCGCCCTTAAATCCTTATTCACAGAATTGGATTTTAAATCTAGCTATCTCAGAATTAATGTGGGCCAATCCCGGCGGCACTGCAATGCCGGGCCGACCCGTGACAGGAGTGGAGCGAGCCCCGAACATCCCATCAGTTTACAAAAATCAGTTTAATATACTGGTCCCTCAGTGAGGGAACTTTCAGATATTAAGCTGAAAAGAACAGATACTACACTTTGATCTTAGCCAAAAGGCCGAGAAGCGATACTGCAGGTAAGCATTCCAGGGAACCTAATGCAAGTGCTGAGACTCTCAACACCGCGATTCAAAAATCATCATTACGCCATCTATCGAACCAGTTGGAAAACTTTAGTACCAAACTGAAATGTACCTCTTGGCTTCTCCATAATCAGCTAAGAAGGCTTTTTGGATAACTTCATGTTTATATGTTTTTATTTTTTGTTTTTAACTTTTTAACCCTTACCTTGCAAAATAATTTGACCTGATTGAGATGCTATTAGATTCTGTACGTCCATCGGCTGCACTTGCAGCATTGGTTGTTGCACTTGCAACGTCGGTTGTTGCACCTGTATCGTGTTGCCTTGCACTTGTAAAGTGGGCTGTTGTACTTGCAGTGTCGGCTGTTGTACTTGCAAAGCCGGTTGTTGAACTGACATAGCTGGTTGTTGAACCTGAAAAGTATTTAGTACTGCTGTACAGCCAGTCCTGTTTCCTTTATCTCTTAACCTAGATTAATCCACAATTTCTCGTTTGTTAGGAATTATATTCTTAAACAGTGTTGTCGACATACCGGCGGTCATCAATAAGCCAAACAAATGAGAACCCAATGCTATATTTTCAGTGAATCCTTAATACGACAAAAATTATCATTCTGTGCCCAAGAACAAGATTTAAAATTTTAGTCATTTATACAATTTTACTTTATCAGTTCCAGTGACATTAGATCACAAGTCTATAAAACATGAGAGCTTTGCTCAGTGTTATTTCTCAGAATAATTCATCGACCTTCAACAATAGAAGTCCAGCTCTGGTCTGAAGGGTTAGTATATATATATTTGAAGTTTTCTTTCCCTTTTGCAGTGATACTACTACATACTTACTTAATTCGCTCTCTTCAACATCATAATCAACAGCCCAAAATGTCCCACTGCTGAGCTCGGGTCTCCTCACAGGTGAGGGTTAAGGCCATTCGTCCCCACGCTGGCCATGTGCGGGTTGGCAAGAATACGTTGTGGCTACGTATCTTGCCGTTGGATGTTTTTAAGCCGCCCAAAGGCCTCCAACTAATCTTCACGTCTGTTATCGTATAATAACAACCGGGACCGATTGCTTAACGTGACCTCCGAATCACGGAGACGCTCATGGTAACATGCCACCAGCGGTCACCCATCCAAGTACTGACCGATTGACCGACCGACTGACTGATTGTTTCTAATCACCGAGTACAACTGGACTATGAGCGCCTCATTCGCTCTCTTAGTCTTTCGACTTATTCGATTCGATTTCGACTTTGAGTATATTTCTATACTACACACATGGGACAAATAAGGGTAGTAACACACTGTATTCCTAATCCATCACCACACTGATAGTCGATCTTGACCTTAATGTCAGTTAAGCCGGGAACAAAAGTTACTTAAAATAAACACATACTTGTAAAATAGGTTCTTGTATAAACGATGCGTTGTCCCCTGTCGCCGCTACAAGCACTGAGGACTGCATAATGTCCACTGGTTCTTGTTTCGGCGGCATCTGAAAGGAAGCAAACGTTCAAGTGTTAATGAACACATATCAAATGCTATAAAGGATAACAATAGATGATATATCATCTACTTATATATTTACATGGATTATCTATATATTGGGTATCTGCACTCATATGTATTTTGGAGGCTGCCAGAATGCTTGGCCAGAATCCAAGACTCAGTGATGGTCACCAGACTCACTGGGAATTCAGACAATGCAACAAAGCAGCATTGTGACCCACACTATGGCGGGCTATTGAAATGCTACTGCAACGTGGAGCTCCGGTCTAGCATTTGTAAAAATGTTCAATCATCCTATTTCAATCAATTCTATCTGCCTCTTCTTTACACATCATTACTTTCAACCTTTAACAGACCACACAGGCCTTTCCTTAAAAATATGGTTTTGGCCTACTATACCCACGCTGGCTAGAAATAGGTCTTTTTTTATTTATATTTTTCGTGCAATATGTCTTGTAAATATGTCGATGGTTATGTAGAGAACATGATTAACATTGCCAGCGTAAAACGCACTAGCATACGTGTTTTTTTAGATTGTTAATTTTAAAACTAATAGTTATTTAGTCTAATGCAATATAATTACATTTAATACTATCGGGAATCAGGCAACTTCTTAAATCGCGTTTTAAGTAAATCTTATGCAAAAATACTATTGTTTTGACTATATCTTGTCGACTACATGACAGAGAGTTCGTAATGTGTATAATATTACACAGCTCGAACGGTACAATAATTCAATTCATATTTTCAGTTAAACATGTCTAACATATACTCCAGTACAAGATTGCATTAAAAAAAAAATATCTGAAGAGAGGGAACTCAACAAATGACATTTTTTCGAAGACTATCCGATTCCCGGTTACTTTTCGCAACACAAATTTAACAAATAACACGTCACTAAATATAATTTAAATTATAATAATGCTTGTTTTTTTAATAATAATCTAGTTGACTAATGATTGAATGGTTCATGTTTAATTAATGAAGCAAACGGATAGTGTCGATTTTCTACGCTAATACTGCAGCTACATGATTTGACACGACATTTATAAGACATTTGTTAAATAATAACACTCTTTTTCTGCTGAAAGAAGACCTTAGCACGCAGAGCAGCGATCCGCAATCCGCGTGGCCGCTGTAACGCCAATATGTACAGACATGGAAAAATAAATAATTACTGGTAAACTTCAATTATATACATAAGCATGTTGCAAAACTTACCTTAGCCTAGTTGCTCATAAAGACTAAAATTGAATGTATTAAACTTTACGCAAGTTTAAGTTAGCCAGCATAGCAAATAAATGGTGCGTCCGAATCACATGTTTACTAGTGCTGATTGTGTGAAATGTATCTACTAAGCTGTAAGGAAAGCTTGCCAAACTGATGCTAGAAGCTACATACCCGACTTTCCTTTTTAAAAGTTTGTTAATTAGTTCTTTACAACAAATACCGGTTTTATTTACGGAGTATATTCCTTGAGGAATAAAGAATAGGGAAGGTCTAAATCTTTTGTGAAACTGAAGGTCTAGTATTTCTTGCGGTTACAGTGACAAACAAAACAAACTGTCTAACTGGTCTAACTGCGCGGTTGGCCTAGTGGTTTAAGTCGTCGCCACACCGCTTCCTACTGCGCCAAGTGTTGTGATCCACAAATTGTTGTTCGGAGTCTGGGTGTACTTTGTGTCCGTTTCATGTATGTTTGTAAAGTCCCCCGCGACACAGGAATTTATATTTCTAATGCGGGAGTTGTGTTAAGAAAAAAAAAAGGTAGAACCTGGTTGGGGTGACCTTATATAACATGGTCAGAGTCCACTCCAGAGCAAGACATCTGAGACCCATTTTCGGGGTGGAAATACCACATATACCTGGCTCCTAAGATCCCGAGAAGCCGATGATCATAAGGAATTTTCCATTCCCATGTCAACAAAAAGAGTCCCTCAATACCATTTTGCACTTTGGGTGCATTATCTGCTCATAGCAAAATTTTATCAAAGCAAGGGAGCATATTCGTGCTACTAATTTTACTGTGTGTATGTGTTTTTTTTTTATATATTTATGCTGCCAAAATGACTCTGCCTTGCCTGATGGAAAGCATGAGCAGAATCCAAGAGTGGTGGTCACCATCCTCAATGCGAAAAAGAACAATGCAGCATGTTGACCCACACTATGGCGGCCCTAGGGGGAAAGGGGATGGTGAGGGGGATAGGGGGCGTTGGATTGGGGTATGAGCCTCCGGTATCCTCACTCACTCGATGAAACACAGCGTAAGCGCTGTTTCACACCGGTTTTCTGTGAGGCCGTGGTATCACTCCGGTCGAGCCGGCCCATTCATGCCGAAGCGTGGCTCTCCCACGGTATAAAATGTGTGTGCGTGTGTGTGTATAATGGGCGTGTTTGTATACAGCGTAACTAATTTGATAATAAGAAGGTTACCAAGTCCTCCTCGTCTTCTAACGCTGAAGCTGCGAGTGCCGCATATAAGTTAGCAGCTGTTTTAGACACGCTTTCTTGAGGTGGGACGCTCTGTAAATGTTTAAATAAAATGTATTAATATTATTTTAAAAAAATATATGAAAGCACAGGATTTTAAGTTTACAATGCCTTTTGTGACAATCTGTGTAGCGATTTGTGAGCTCTTGACTATTATTTATTTTACTTTAAAAGACAACGCAGAAACATATGCTGTGAAGTGGGGATTTCATAAACATTAATGAAATGAACACAATGAACGGTCATATTCAGAACATAATACCACATTATGTTGACACAATGTTGTCCCATTTGGCATCGAACTTACAAAACTCAGTGCAGTAAGAAACATGACCACTTAAACCATGTTATCTGTACATCCGTAAAGTTTTGATCGGATAAACATATTTAGCACATCACTGCAAACATGTAAATGTTTAAAAATTAATATGATTGCTTTTATATTTATAGTACATTAACTATTATTGTTACTGTAAAATACTACTAGTGTTATGTTCTTTAAAAACATTACAAATGTTGCCACTAAAAAAACGAATACTTCAATTTTTCATCAATCATCATCATCAACAATACATAATGTCTCACTGCTGGGCTCGGATCTCCTCTGAGGAGAGGATTAAGGCTACACGTCCCTACGCTGACCGATTGCGAGTTGGGAACGGGCAAGACAACTTTGTGGCTAGAACATCTTGATGTTGGATATTTTTAAGTCGCCCAAAGGAATTCAACTAAGCTTCACGACTATTCTTATGATAACCACCTCACTTCACGTGCCACCAGCTGTCACTCATCCAGGTACTGACCGCGCCGTCGTTGCTTACCGTGATTGCTACCAATCACCAAGTGCAAGGGGACTATGAGCGCCTCCTTACCCCTTACAATTTTTACCTTGTTTAAATGAAAAGTGTCAACTTACCTCCTTTTTATCTTCAACCTTGGTCTTCTTAGCCGGAGGCTCCGTATAAGAATGATCAATAACCACAGTTTCGGTTACTTCCTTTTCATTTTTCACCTGTACTATCTGTCCTTGATCATTTTTAAACTGAAGCAAAGGTGCCGCTAGTTGATCACTCTTTAGGTGAATGATTTGACCTTGTTCATTCTTAATTTGAATGAGTTGGCCTTGTTCGTTCTTGATTTGAAAATATTGGTTCCCCTGGGCCACTATGCCGGCGTCCGCGTTGAACTGAATGACTGGAGTCGGATCTGATTTGACCTGAACGATTTGACCCGTTTCAGTGATTTGAATTGTTGGAGCATTGATTTGAGGTCCCATCTGCACCACTTGAAGTGGTGGATTAGAGTTCTTCTTGAGTAGGTCTGCTAACATTTTATTTTGAGCGGTTTTCTGTAAGCACATAATATCTATAATAAACACTTTATGTAATGCGGACGAAAAAAAAATACACGGTTACTGGTGGTTATCCGGTAATTAAATACGGATATGGTATAGCAGGGTGTATCATTAGATCTGTGATTAGTTAGTTAGAATCAATTAGTATTCGAGACCTTAAGCTCGCTAGCGGTGAACAGATTTAAAACATATTTTTATTTAGCAATAGTTACAACAATATATTTTGCTACTCAATAAGATGACGCTAATTCAGAAGTATTTTAAATAATCATTTTCAACTGTCTGGGTTTGTTAGTGATCCTGAATGTTATGCCAGAGATTGTGGTTCTATCCCCACCTAGGACAAATCTTTGTGTGATAAACACCATCACTTCTTCTGTGTTTGCATGTAATTTTTCTATAATATGTAGGTATTTAGAAATATATAAGTACATATGTTTATCAGTAGACATGTGTGAGATGTATTAGGATATTGTTATATTTTTATATATTTAGACTTTTATAGTCTATTGCTAGACACAGATCAATCCTTAGAAGTTTTTTTTCTTTTTTTTTTAATATTTAAGCTGCCAAAATGACTCTGCCCTGCCTGATGGAAAGCATGAGCAGAATCCAAGAGTGGTGGTCACCATCCTCAATGCGAAAAAGAACAATGCAGCATGGTGACCCACACTATGGTGGCCTGGGGGGAAGGGGGATGGTGAGGGAGATAGGGAGCGTTGGATCGGGGTATGGGCCTCCGGTATCCTCACTCACTCGATGAAACACAGCGTAAGCGCTGTTTCACACCGGTTTTCTGTGAGGCCGTGGTATCACTCCGGTCGAGCCAGCCCATTCATGCCGAAGCGTGGCTCTCCCATGGTAAGAGTGTAAGTATTGGTCTACCTTCCAACGCTGGCTAAATGGATGGATTGGTTATTAGCAGTGCTTGCTGTCCTGTATAGTTTTCTCCTTTAGCTCTAATGACACCCATGGGATGAATAGAAGTAGTGACACCCTGTATTTTTAATCCGTCACCACCCAAACTAATGACAAATTAATATTGCTTACTGCTTAGACCACTCATACTTACGATAGTAAATTGTGCTTGCTCGTCTATTTGTATCTGTACTGGTTCTTCTTTGGGCGCTGAAAACAAAAAAAAAAGAAATACTCTTTACGAATAAGTAAAATAGTTTTATTAAAAGTTATGAAAGGTTCCCGTGTTAAAATATTAATTATAGTAATAATAATAATGTTAAAATTTTGTCCTTAAAAACTTAGATATAAAAAGAATAGAAATAACATTTAAATAAAATAATAAAAATGAGATTCAACAAGCCGAGTAGTCTTTAACAGAGTGAATTAAAAGTTTTATTATGAATTGAAAGAAAGTGATTTATGTACAATCTAATTCAATATATTCGGAATATTTACCTATCAAATCTTCGGTAGTGATGACATTGACCTGCAACGGAAAATAAAATTGTTTGAAATTTTTCCATAATAATAGCCGTATGATCTATCATTTTGTTTCTACATCTTAATCTAAAAAAATAAAAGTATATTATGCTGTATTATAATATGAAATATTATGGGGCTACCAACCTCATTATATTTATCTCTTGAATTCCAAGTGCTACACTTTGTTGGTATTTAAATGATATGAACCGTCCGTTCGCATGTCCGTTTTACCATAAAACTAGAAGAACACGTTCTATGTAAATTCTATTTATACAATAATAATAATAATACTTTGGACATCTACCACACAACGCCATCTAGTCCCAAAGTAAGCAGAGCTCGTACTGCGGGTACTAGACAACTGATATAAGTACATTATACTTTTTTTTTGTAAATACACATTGAATTTTTTTTGTAAAAAACATTTCATCTGTCACAATGTACTTACTTACAAGTTACTTGTAGGCCGTGCTCAGAGCTACCTAGCTATCCTAATATACATATACAATTTTTTTTTATGTATGGACCTACTAAATTGACTCTACCTGATGGAAAACATAAGCAGAATCCAAGAAAGGTGGTCACTATACTCACAGCGAATGCAGACAATGCAACAACGCAGTATAGTGACTCACATCATGGCGGCCTAGTCATGTTTCGGTATCATTTGGCCTCCGCTCTTGCACTTATTTTGCCCACCCTCCCTCTCATTTTTAAATTCCGTCAATCAAAACAGTTACCTTTTCTTGCGTTGCGGCTGGATTGCTACTGGCAACACCGCCGGGTGTTATTGTTGTACACTTGATCAAAGCTTCCGGATCAACATCCATAGACTGCACCTGGAATAAGCGATAACTATATTTTAAGATTGTCTTCATTACTTTCTTCAGGATTTTTGTCTATGTTCACGTGGTGCGTGGACTTCCAAAATATTAGATATTCCTTCTACTTTTGCATTCTTTTAAAATACTCTTCCTTCTTTTAAGTCATAGTACTTATAGCGGTACAATAGCTGCAGATCTCTCTGTCCACCACCAACTCGACCCAACACTATGAAATCCTACTAATAAAAAAAAAAATAGGCAATCAACGTGTCTATTGTCACCCATCAAGTGATTGTGGTTGTATATGATTTAGATATTACTTAGAACGCATAGTATGCTTACCTGAGTAGGTTGTGGTATTACTACAGTACTCGGAGTAGCTGGAACTCTCTGTTGACTTTGCTGCCTTTGTGCTACCTATAGTTACGTAAAGATTTATCATTTACTTCTATATATTAGATAGATATTAGTGTTTATAAAGAAATAAATTTCATTTCTGATACTACGCTGAAATCTGTGTTTTAAATTTTTAATAGTTACTGACTTGACAGGACACGTACTAGGTACGTGTTATAGTCTATCAAATGTTACTTAGAAAATAAACTTTATTGTAATCATAACATAGTCCATATTAACTTAATTTAAAAAAGGACCATAATTGATTAGGTACCACATTTGGGAATAAGATCGTTTCTACAAAAAAAAATACATGCTGACAAATAAGCTAGCGTTGTGTACATGCCGTTCAAACCAGTTATTTTATTGTTAGTTTAAACTAGTATACGTGGCATGCGTTTCTACGTAATATTGCTTTGGACTGCCACTACAACATGATCAATATTCTAATGTCTACTTGACAAGCCACAAGGGCTAATAAAACTAACTACCTCTAATGCCATTCACAATAGTTGTATCACCTATTGTAGCAAATTCTATTTTACCAGAAAAGCTACTATTAAACGCTACTTAATAATGATAATTGAACATATTTTACACACGACCCTCTTACACTTAATTAGGCAGAGCTTGTACTGTGGTAACCAGACTGGTGATAAATATATTTAGAAATATTAAATACGTATTATAGATAAACAAGTAATAAATTATTAAAAAAAATAAAACCCGCCTGGATCAATATCATAAATATAACATATAAATCCTTTCTTTTCTTTCTTTTTTTTAATTTTGATGTACCCAGTGTCACTGTCACGACTGAGACGAATCTATTGACACCACTCATATAAAAATACGACAAACCGTTTAGTCTCTATGGCGTGCCAGACATAACCCTCCTTCTTTCGCAGTCGGGTAATTACACCCAGACACAGCAAATGATCGTTCTCATCACACAATATTTGTCTTGGATGGGAATCGAACCCAAATCCTGCAGCTTAGCAACCCCGTACTACTACTGGCTAACCAATAAATCAATAGACTCATCAGTTTGAAATAAACTTCATGCTGTATGTTTCAGGTTCAGTTACTTATTAATTAATTAAACTTTATTTTCGAAATTACCAGAAATTATTGTTATCGTTATATTTCACAGCTGTAGTGCAAATTCGATTTCGAATAGCAACAAAATGAATCGTTTCGATATGTTATAATTAAGTAGCGTTTTAGTATTCTCTCAAAGAGTCTTGTTATATTAAAATATTTTTGTTTTCAACTTGTATTACTACTTTAACTGTAGCATACTATAATGTGTTATATAGGAGGTAATCGAGGAAACATTTCTTCGAAGTTGTGTGTTGATTAGAACTGGTCAGTTTTAATTTTCATTCAGTATATTTGTCACTTTTTTACTTAAACTAAACTATTTAATGCTATTCCTTTAAGAAAATTATATTACACGCATTAAACTTTGTTAATTATTTTTATATATTCGGGAAATACACTTTTATAGATATACGTTTTAAACAGTTTTGATATTTGTAAATATAAAATACTTTGATCACGAAGATTTTCTCTTAGTATAAATACTATACAAGTTATTCTATGCATGGCGACGAAACTTTAATTTAAAAATTAAATTTAAAAAATTCAAGCTCAGAAAACAGCATGCTTAATCCTGTACAAATATTTTCAAATAATAGTTATAATTAAAAATAAAAAACTCAAAATCTCATGCATACTGTTATTACTTCAATTGGTGTGTGTAGAGATACCTTATTCGTTGTTATCTTTGTCACCTGCTTTCGTCTAATATCAGAAGTAAATCATAATTAAAAAATATATAACTAAATAGTAATTAAAAAACACTTTTGATGTTTTTAATTATTCTTTTTTGATCGAATTATATTCCAAACAAATAAGGTTAGCATATGAAACCTCTTATATATCCTATCCTCTTTAATATACTGTACGTAGTGGAACAAACGAACTAAAAGTAACTAAAAAAATCCCTATAATTTTTAAACCTATTTTATCGTTCTTAACTCAAAAAAAAAACAAAAACGAAACATATTACAACTAAATACTGATTCAAAAATTTAAAAATAGATAGGAATAATACAAATATGACCAAAAGTAATGCAATTTCTTCTTAAGCATTTAAAATGGAACTCCACCAACACCTAACAACTGTTCAAACTCATCACAGCACGTTTTAGTCGTGTTAGTATGCACTTACTTGCGTTTGTTGTAGTGCGGGGCTTACTTTATGAGCTAACAAGTGTTTAATTAACGTAGTGTTCGACGGACTCGACTCCAGCGCTTGGGACAGATGCGGGTGCGTGGTTGTTGGCTGTTGTTGTGATTGCTGGAAAACAAAGTTGGAAGTTAACCTCCATTTCAAAAAGTGACGTTAACAGATTATATAATTGACTTCATTTTGTCTCCCGCTTTGCTAAAGAGGGAAGTGGACTTATTATTTTTTTTTCCTTTTTCATTCCTTCAGTTTTCTTCTGATTAATTTCGTTGCAGGTTCCACGACAGTTTAATTTTTCCTGGGACTTCCCGAGTGTCATAACTCAGTGTGTTAGTGGGTCACTCCTGTTGTACAGGAGTTACTAATAGAACTTATAATATTTTGAGATTAGAGTAAGATCAATAACTTGTATAACGTTGTTGGCGAATAGTTCAATACCCTGCAAGTAATGTCTACTTTGTTTTTTTGAGCAAGTAATAAAATCTCACAATTGTTTTAGCACCTAAATCTATATACTGTCAGAAACTTAGGCTTAACACAGGTGCAAAAATGTAAGCAATCGGGGCGCACTTTTTAAAAAAATCCTGCCCTAGATGCACTTTTAAGAAAACCGTGGACTCGGGTTGCACTTTAAAAAAAATATATCCCTAGGGATGCACTTTTACAAAAATCCTTTCTTAGTAAACAACAAAACCTACCTTATCTGAGGAACATTTGCCCAATATTTCATGCTTTGATAAGTAGGGGTTTTCACTGTATATCGATTAGTCAATGGGTGAATCAGTCTGTCAGTTCCTTCTTATAAAGAATTATATATTTACAGGAGAATGAAGATAGATACTAAATATCCTTACCTGAGCTTGAGGCTGCTGGGTAACGACAGGCTTAGCTTCTGATACTGGTGGTTTGCTAGTCAGCTGCGCTTTCAATATCGGTGAGGAAGGCCCTAAAATATATAAACACAAAGCTTTGTAATTACTTCCCATTGAACTGTGGGAGACTAGGCTGAAACACAAATAGGCATTTGTTTCCTAAGGGGTTTTAATACAGAGTCGGGCTCTGTATTTACATTATATAAACCAACAAAAGAAGGGAATCAAGAGAGTTTTAATTCAAACAAGACAGAACACTTCACACAGAAAGTTATTCGTATGAACGGTCAAAGTTATCAAGTACTTTATTCACCATTTAAGTTTCAATTATTCATGAGAACTTATATATTTATTGTGACTTTCACCGTGGGAGAGCCACGCTTCGGCATGAATGGGCCGGCTCGACCGGAGTAATACCACGGCCTCACAGAAAACCGGTGTGAAACAGCGCTTACGCTGTGTTTCATCGAGTGAGTGAGGATACCGGAGGCCCATACCCCAATCCAACGCCCCCTATCCCCCTCACCATCCCCCTTCCCCCTAGGCCGCCATAGTGTGGGTCACCATGCTGCATTGTTCTTTTTCGCATTGAGGATGGTGACCACCACTCTTGGATTCTGCTCATGCTTTCCATCAGGCAGGGCAGAGNGTGACCACCACTCTTGGATTCTGCTCATGCTTTCCATCAGGCAGGGCAGAGTCATTTTGGCAGACTAAATATAAAAAAAAAAAGAATGCTAACCTGCCGCAGAAGCGGTTCTGTTCTGAACATTCCTCGCTCTGATACCAATATACACCTGTTGTGACTCTCCATTTGCCAGGTTCAAGGTATTGGGACCCACTGTGCCTCCGAATACCGTTCTAAAACAAGATTGTTTAATAGTTATACAAACGATTTTTGTTGAAATAGCACCAAAACCAGTTGGTTACCCCCAACACATAGCTTTTTTAAACAAAATAATGGTAACTAGGAATATTTCTTATGCCGTCGGAGACTTTACAAAGATGTATCTGTATGATACGACCACAAGGAATACCCAGACTTATTTTATAATAATAACAATCTATAGATCATACAAAATATTGTCCTATTTGTGGCTATATGTACTAATATTAAGATGATTTACTCTTGGAAAATTCCAATGTTCATAACTTCATTATTTTAAACTTAAAAGCTTAACATGTTTAATAAAGCTATAAGGGGCGGCTTAGCCCAAGGTAATCCACTACAGACATTAATTATATAAATTCGGATGCTGTCAAGGGCTTATGACGGTAGTCGCCAAAGTCAAGTTTATATTTAAGGTCAAGGTCAATATGTGTGCACTGACCTGACGAGGCGGGGGAAGTGCGCGGGTGCAATGACTCCCTTCCGTGACAGCTTGGTGCAGCACGCCAGGTACTGGCGGTACACCTCGCTCGCGTCACAAGCACTATTGTCGTTTGCTGGCAACACTTCGTAAGCTGACCGCAGCCATACTTGGGCAAAATGTTCGTTTTCCTGCAAAAATGTTTTCGTTTCACTTATTATTTAACATTCATAATATTATTATGTATTTATATATATATATATATATATGATTATTTGTAAAATGTTTATTTTTGTATGATACCTGACATTTAGATAAAAATCCATAAAAGAATTCATGATAAGGGCACCAATATAAATCAATATTTTATATTATATAGTATTTTTATGGAATGGTTTGATGGATAAATAATTCTGAGAAGGCGAACACAAAAGCGAGTATCCACTTGCGGCTCTTAAAAGCGTCTATGGGCAGCGATAGTCACTTAAAATCTTGCGTAGATCATCTCTCCAGCTATCCAGGAGACGTCCTATTAGTTTTTTTTTATATGGAATAGGAAAACGAGCAGACGAATCACCTGATGGTAAGCGATTACCGCCGCCCATGGACACCTGCAACACCAGAGGCGTCAAAAGTGCGTTGCCGACCTTTTAAGAATGAGTACACACTTTTCTTGATGGTCGTTCATTACAATTTTGTTGAGCGAGGCAGAAAACTTCTTGAAATTAAAAAGGTCCAGCCGAATTTGAAACTTCTTGGCCATCGACGATTCGAGTTGCTCTTTGTTGGATGCGGTCCAGAGGCAGGAACTGGCAATGGGATGTCCCTGACCGTTTACCGAGATACAATCCCCACTACAGACCACGTTATCCCAACGGTTCAGTGGCTAGAAAAACCAACAAATTCCCACTTCAATTTGCTAATCCTGTGGGCTATGCCGATGACCTTGATGCTCTGCCTTAATTTTCAACATACAATTTGGTCATTTTATCAAAGTTCAAAATGAAGGACCAAAATGCCAACTTACTTGTACTGTTCTTTGTTGAATATGCGACTGTTGTATAGAAGAGACAGGTGCTAAGGAAGAGACTACTGGAGTTGCTGGTGTGGTGGTAGTGGCTGGTCCTTGTGTCACCTCAGGCGCTTGTTTCACTGGTGTTGTCTGACTCTACAACAGAGTTCCAATAGTGAAATGTATCTTAAGTTGAAAGAAACTTTAAGCGATAATAAATCGTGTATGTAAGTAAAGCCTATATTACCAAGTCGATAGACTCGGTCGTCATCTGTGACACGCGATCGTAGTTGTTCGTAGCAATGTATACGTTAAATATAGGGTACATGACTTATTATTGTTCACAACACAGCGGAGCGAGGCTGGTCTAAAAAATATCCCAAGTTACTTTTTATATCATCAGCTACCTATTAGTGCAAGTTCCTTCAAAATCGGTTTAAACGTTTTAGATATTAGTCGGAACAAGTACATAGACAAAAAATTCAAAAAATCCTTTTTTTTCATGTAAGTATCTTATATACTTTCAATTGCATTTAGTGAAAGCTTTAATTTAAAATTACAAATAGACACTTCAATAAGGTAGTTTACTGTATGTATTAAAGCGAACATTACAAAACATTTCGGAAAATATAATAGTAACAGCTTTTCATTTCAATTGCAAGTTTTAATCAAATAAACATTGAAATATATTTTTCATTTCACTTATTATTTAACATTCATAATATTATTATGTATTTATATATATAGGTATACGATTATTGCTAAAATGTTTATTTTTGTCTAATACCTGACATTTAGATAAAAATCCATAAAAGAATTCATGATAAGGGCACCAATATAAATCAATATTTTAAATTATATAGTACATTTATGGGATGATTTGATGGATAAATAAACATTGAAATATATTGCTCAATTGAGTTGTCTAAAACAATGACGTCACAAGTTTGTATTCAGTACATTTTTGAAACAAAGTGATCGTTTTGACAGATGCCAAAAAGTAAGTAATTAGACAGTGTAAACTACCGTATTTATAATATAAGCATGGATATGCATTACCTGTGGCAGATGCGGTTGGCTACGCTCTTGCGCGTCCCGGTCGGCGTGCGCGGCCAGCGCGCTGGGCCCGCTCACCGTCTCCACCACGCGCATCAGGATACACGCGCGAGGGCCGTAGCTCTGCGCCTAACACACACACACCTCTAATCATCAACTAAACGATAGAAACTCTAATACACCTACCATTGTATACCACCTTTTAACCAGATGGCAGGAAAGCCTTACAACTTAGTACCCACTCACAGTGTACGTATGTAAAGTTTATGTATTAGTGTGTATCAAAGTGTATGTATATAAAGTTTATATATTACCGTGTATATATATTTATTTATATTTTTATGTATATACTGTAACTTCACGAATATATTTTTTTTTTTATTCCCACCACAATGCATCTACCCCACAAAATTTCTACACCATCCAAAGGTTGGCTGGTAGAGAATGCCTTGGGCATTAAGCCCGCCGTTGTACATATGTGCATGAAGTTTTAAAATAAATAAATAAATAAATAAATAAAATTGTAACCTACATTGATGTTGCACAATTACCTTTGATGAGAAGAATGTTTATAGCCGTCAGAATATGTTTTTTTTTATTATCTTAACAGAACAACTGACTCTATTCTTCTGCGAGTATCTCATATTATCACAGGTATTTGCTATGTAGTCTAAAAATAAGAGAATCATGTTTGATAAGAATTCTTTGAACCTTTATTGTATATGCCATACAAAAGTTATACTAAAGTTCTGCTTACTTACTTCATGGTCGAGCACGAAAGTTTTAGCACCCCTCAAAAATCAGAAAAATAAAAAACATAAAATAAGATAAAAACATATATGTTTACCTCAACAGTGACCAATGAGACGAGAGTGTGTATAAGTCCAGGCACCCTCGCCACGGCCTCGCTCGCGCGATCTCCCAGCGACGTGAGCGCGTACACGCACTCCAGCGTACACACCAAAACCATTATGTCACGTAAAGTCAGTAGACCACACACATCATGGTATACCTAATAACGAATACACAACATTTATTAACTGGATCGATTAATCGCACCCGAAAGCAATGCATACTAAATTTCATGAAAATCCGGTTCCGAGTTTCAGATTATATATTAAATGCTCGTTTAAAAATATTGGATTAAATTAAAACCAAAGAAAAATTAATCGAATTATGGAATATAATAGAAATAGTTGTACATGGAAATTAACAAAAGATAATAAGTGTTACCTTAGCCTCTAATGATTTGAGCAGAGCATCTTCGTTGGTTTCGTTTTGAGCCAGTTTGTTGAGTAGCTCGAGCGCGGCGAGTACACGCGCTCGATCCTGAGACACTAACGACGACTGTACAGTCGACAGTATGTGACGAGATATCAAGCATGTAGCCGGGTCCTGGGATACATTACACAAAGCTGCTTTAATAAAAAATCTATTGTGCATCGTGAGTTATTTATGCATTTTGAGCAAGTTTGTTGAGTAGCTCGAGCACGGCGAGTACTCGCGCTCGATCCTGAGACACTAACGACGACTTTATAATCGACAGTATGTGACGAGATATCAAGAATGTAGCTGGGTCCTGGGACACATTACACAAAGCTGATTTAAATCTAGTGTGCCTCGTGAGGTATTTGTGAATTTTGAGCAAGTTTGTTGAGTAGCTCGAGCACGGCGAGTACGCGCGCTCGATCCTGAGACAGTAGCGACGACTTTATAGTCGACAGTATTTGACGAGATATCAAGCACGTAGCTGGGTCCTGGGATACATTACACAAAGCTGCTTTAATAAAAAATCTAGTGTGCCTCGTGAGTTATTTATGCATTTTGAGCAAGTTTGTTGAGTAGCTCGAGCACGGCGAGTACGCGCGCTCGATCCTGAGACAGTAGCGACGACTTTATAGTCGACAGTATTTGACGAGATATCAAGCACGTAGCTGGGTCCTGGGATACATTACACAAAGCTGCTTTAATAAAAAATCTAGTGTGCCTCGTGAGTTATTTATGCATTTTGAGCCAGTTTGTTGAGTAGCTCGAGCGCGGCGAGTACACGCGCTCGATCCTGAGACACTAACGACGACTGTATAGTGGACAGTATGTGACGAGATATCAAGCATGTAGCCGGGTCCTGGGATACATTACACAAAGCTGCTTTAATAAAAAATCTAGTGTGCCTCGTGAGTTATTTATGCATTTTGAGCCAGTTTGTTGAGTACCTCGAGCGCGGCGAGTACACGCGCTCGATCCTGAGACACTAACGACGACTTTATAATCGACAGTATGTGACGAGATATCAAGAATGTAGCTGGGTCCTGGGACACATCATACTGTCCACTGTACTAGTGGACAGTATGTGACAAGATATCAAGTACATAGTTGGGTCCTGGGACATATCACATAAAGTTGTGGTTTATATAGAGTGAGTGGTAAGGTTTTTAGAGAACTTTTTTCTTTCTACAAATACCCATTCAAATTTTAACACTACTATACTAATGTTATAAATTCGAAAGTAACTCTATATCTGTCTGTTACGCTTGTACGGTTAAATCGCTGGACCGATTTCAATGAAACTCGGCATGTAATTACTTTGAATCTTGGGAAAAGACTTAGGCTACCCGTTAACCGCGAAAACCGACATACACACAAAGTTAATTTCTTTTATATTAGAGAGGGTAAAGAAAAACTATTTTCAATGTAGAGTAAGCTAAGAAAGTTTCTAGTTGCAGAAGTCCAACAGCTGGCTCGTCGGCCGGATTTTATAGTCCATAAATCAGATTCTTCATAAATATTTATATTTTATCCACAAACCTGGCATATAACATAGCCATCTATTATGGATAAGTTTTATACTCAACTGAGGGATTTTAATATATTCACCTTAATAATTAGCTCCGTGGACACATTACCGAGCGTGTCCAACCCCGATTGTCGTAATGTGCCCACCCAACTGTTTGCACATAGCAGTAAAAATCTGAAAATGAAAAGATAATAAGATTTTCGCGGTTTAAAGAAAGTACGTTGACATTTTACAACGTTTTAAATCTATACTAATTTTATAAAGAGGTAAATATTTTAACTATGTTTGAAGGGATAATCTTCGGAAGTACTGATCCAAACCTGAAATTCTTTCACTAAGAGAAAGCGACATTCATGTAATCTACTGTATTTGATTGTCTGACTTTTAAAAAGAGTTGCCATGAGTCTCTTTGCCAGTGTTCTTCTCATTAAGCTCTACGCATTTTGGAAACTGGAGATTATGGATCGACACAGGCAGACAGTGGATTTAGGTGTTTTCACCTAATTCACCTTGTGATACAGTACATCTGTGGTCTGTTTGTGTCGATCTATGATTTTTATCTGTAGCTTCCATTTAACGTCCATAAATGTCACTTAGTGTCTTAAGTGAAGAAATGATTTTGAATTTGACACTATTAAAGAATGACATGGGATATTTTATTACGATTGTCGAAAAATATCACACCACAAAAAATTAACGCCCAACGGAGTGGGCACGGCTGAGTTAGTACTATATAACATTGACAATTCTCATACAGCTAGTAAAATTTTAAAGATTATACATATTTAAACAAAGCAGTTCATGACGAAAAGAGAATAGTTAATTTTAAACAAACGAAATAAATAACGTGGCAAGTTAAACTTTAATTAAAAAAAAAAAAAAAATATTCTAACGTAATAATAGACAGAAACTTTACACTTTGTCCTACTTTAATTTAAAAAAAATTTAAAAAAATATTCTAACGTAACAATAGACAGAAACTTTACACTTAGTCTTACTTTAATTAAAAAAAAATTTAAAAAAATATTCTAACGTAATAATAGACAGAAACTTTACACTTTGTCTTACTTTAATTAAAAAAAAAATAAAAAAAATATTCTAACGTAATAATAGACAGAAACTTTACACTTAGTCTTATATGTATATCGTCATCTTCAATCAAAGTCATACATCAAGTTCAAGGTAAAAACGCCATAGCAATAGGGAATATGCATGATTTTTTTATTTCTTAATCTGATCAGTTACTTCTCTATAACGTAGAAAAAAATATAAATAAGCTTGAAAATAGTCAAACTAATTTTCAAAGTGAAATTTAAAACACTGACTAAATTTGAGCTATTCAAACGCCACCATTTTCCACGCGCTTCTGACACAGCCAATGACATCATTGTCATTTTGTGTTTGTTTACTATTCAGGGTTTCAGTTGCTCTATCCTTATTGACAGTTTTAATTGCTATAAATATCATGGAAGAGGGTAATTTTTCTCACAAACACTACTAACAGTGTTTTTTTTTTAAATATACATTCCTGTGTCACGGGGATCTTTACAAACAAACATGAAACGGACACAAAGTACACCCGAGAGAATTTCAACTCCGATAATTTCGACGAAGTGACTATCGACGTCACATTTCGTTTCGTCCACTATTGGACGAAATGTTTTGTAAGTTGGAACTTCCCATTCATAATTTTCATTTTTATTTAATATTTTTTATGATATGGAGGGGGGGGGGGGGGTAAAAGAGCAGACGCATCGCCCGATGGTAAGCGATTACTCTGCTAACAGACACTCGCAACAACAGACGCGTCACAAGTGCGTTGCCGGCATTTTAAGAAGGAGTACGCTCTTTTCTTGGAGGTTTGAAGGTTATTTTACAACGGATGAAAGTCTTTACCTGATGAGAGTGGTGTTCTTGGAGAGGTACTGGACATTCTCTTCGTGAAATGACAGTGAACGTACTATCGAAGCAATTTGTAACACTCTCTGGGTATACACGCAAGAAGCACCACCAGGGAGCTCTGGTGCGAACAGCTGATGGTCGTCGGAAGGTTCTGTAACCCAATCTTCTAAAACCTCCTGAAATAAAAAGAATTACCATGGAGTTAGTTTAGTTGATACTGGCTTTTGCTAATGATTAAACTCACGTAAAATTAGTATTCGATACAAAAAAAAATTGAGTCAATTACAGTCCCAAATTAACAGTTTTTCACTAAATCAATTTTTTTTCATGGAATAGGGGGGCAAACGAGCAGACGTATCGCCTGATGGTGAGCGATTATCGAAGCCCATGGACACCAGCAACCCAGAGGCGTCACAAATGCATTGCCGGCCTTTGGGAGATGGGGAGGTGGGTGGTGAGGGGTTGGTATCCTCAGTCACTCGGTATAACACAGCGCAAGTGCTGTTTCAGACCGGTTTTCTATGAGGCCGTCGACGAGTCGGCCCATTTATGCCAAAGCGTAGCCCTCCCATGGTGAAAAATATTGAAGTTAAAAGGTTATACCAAAAAATACATTTTAAAAAAGTTTGTCTATCTGTCTGTTTGTTCCTGGTAATCTCTGGAAGTGCTGAACTTAATCACTTAGGTAAATAAGGTAATTTTAGAAAAAAAATACGAGTTACGAATGAAATAGTGAACAATATCCAAACTAAAAGCAACAAAACCCATGGGCCACAGCTAGTCATTCCAGTAACTTATTTCATAGATCCAAAAAAATATTACATGTAACACTCACATCATCGACTATCTTCTCAACCAAATCTTCTTCGTCCGGATCGTTCATGAGACAATCAGTAAGAGTATTATGTGCTGCTCTAGCCTGGACTATGAGGTCTGGCTGTTCGACGTCTGGTTGCATGAACTTGGTCTCGTCGGCGAGTTCCTTCGCGCCTCCACCACCAGCTCGCATTCTCCAAAAGTCGTCAGGGTAAAGACCTCGCGCTTCGTAGTACGAGCGGCCGATTGTGTCTCGTAGACTCGCTTGATGATGAAAAATATTATAATGATTATTTAAGTCAAAATACAGGAATAACATTACCTTTATAGACCTTGTTGTTGCCAAGATTACGTGGGGTCGGTTGCTGACACAACGGACTTTATCAAAATATCAGTTTTAACTATCGAAGCTAGAACTAGTTGTCAGTATATTTAAGACTTCGCAATAACAGTTGCCAACGGCTTAACGAGCTCTCTGAGGCACAGGAGTGAAATATCGCCAAACGTTTGTTATAAAGTATTAAGTGTCAAATATTTCTTGTAAGAAAAACTCCTAACACTTTTGGTTCGACCCGGGAATCTAGCTCAAGACCTAATACGTCTAGTAATTATATATAAATAAATAAATAAATATTTCGGACATCTAACACACAACGCCATCTAGTCCCAAACTAAGCAGAGCTTGTATTATGGGTACTAGATAACTGATATTAATACATAAATACTTTTTTTTTGTAAATACATACATATTATACATAGAAAACACCCAAACTCCGAAACAAATATTTGCAGATCATACAAACATTTAGTCCGACCCAGGATTCGAACCCGATACCTCATGGACAGCAGTCGCGTACGCTACCATTGCGCCACCGAGGCAGTGAAATAAGTAAAGTAATTAAGCTAAACAAATCGTTCCCACATAAAAAAAATGTTTTGATTGGAATGTTTAGAATGCAAAGTGCACCAGATCTGATAGATGTTATTATAGAATATCTTTACTTCTTTGTCTTAAAACGCAGTATTGACAAAATCAAAAAATAGTACTTTCTATAATAAGGAATATGCATGCTTTTTATTTCTCAATCTGATCAGTTACGTCTCCTATAACATAGAAAAAAATATAAATAGAGTTGAAAAAAGTCAATCTTATTCAAGTCAAGTCAAACTTATTTTTAAAGTGAATTTTAAAACACTGATTAAATTTGAGATATTCAAATGCCTCCATTTTGCGCGCGCTTTTGACACAGCCAATGACGTCATTTTCATCTTGTGTTTATTTATTTTACAGTGTTTTAGTTACTTTATACTTATTAACAGTTTTAATTGCTATAAAAATCATGGAAAGTCTTTTTTTCAGAAACACTACTAATGCAGTTTGAATTTCGATTCCGATAATTTCAATGAAGTGACAATCGACATCACATTTCGTTTCGACCAATAGTAAGCGTTACGTGAATTTAAATTGCCCTCTCTTAATTTTCCTTATTTATATAATAATTTATGGGTTGAAATATTCACTCAGTAAAAAAATACGCTTGAAGTATATTGTAAAGACAATAATGAATCTAGAAAAAAAATCGAGACAAATAATTTTTTTATGAATTTTCTCTATTCGCAACAAAGTCAAAAAATCGAATTTAAACGAGTTTCATTCTATATATTTACTTGTGCATAAAAACAAATTGGAGGTTTTAACTTATATAATACAATTTACTACATGACCTATAATAATTAAAACAACTCACAATGATTATATACTCCTGCATGAGCCAGCAGAAAGTCCAATATATGCGGTGTAGTACTCAAGGGGAGCCTATTCGAATGGTCCGCAGCCAAAACAGTGCACACGTTGACGGCGAAGTCCTGCTCGTTGGGCATCGGGGACAGCAGAGACAGGGCGAGACGTTCTGACGCCGCAGCGACCCGAGATCCAGTGCGGAGTTGCTCACCTGAAGCTTAGTCACGATAAATAATATTGCCTAACGACTAAGTATATTCTAACATGCAGATATAATACCTAAGGATTTTAATTCTTAAGGAGGTTTTGGATATACCATGTAGGCCAGACGGTCGGTATAGGATCTGTTTTAAGTTTTCCTTCTTTTACAGTGATGTTATCCTGTAGAGTTCGTTTTCTGAGTCCGATCTCTGAACCCACTTTTTAAATTAGGAATATATATTTATTCGAATAAGAATGTTCCTTAATAGAATAGGTATCAAATTGAGGTGAGCCATCAACTCAAAAAAAAAAGATATTAATACTAAGGCTAACACATTTTATTTCTCATTTTTTATATTAAAGTTTTAACTATTTCTGTTAGAAGTTTAAAGATTGTATTGGTATTTATTTAAATTTGTAGAAATTCATGTTTTTTTTCATGTTAACATAGTTATTTCGAACATAAAATTTAATTTCGAAAACCTAATAAAATACGAATAAGCTATAAAATTTTATCATTAAAATAAATCAAAATTATGTACAAAACTAGTAAAATACTACAAAAAATACACTATTGTAAATGAGTGCAAGAATTCTAACACCATACAATTTTTTTAATCGTGCTCAAGCAACCTTACATGAATTATAAATATCTATTAATCTAACTAACAGGGTAATAGATTAATAGTTAGAATAAAGTCACTAACATGAGCCTAAATTCCAAGAATAACACAAAAGCAGTCACTAAAGTTGAGCAACTTATAGTTAAGTTTTTATTTATTATCATCATTTATTTAAATTAGCAACTTATTTATGGTTAAGTTTTTATTTATTATCATCATTTATTTAAATTGCACACACACACACATTTACAGCAAATATGAGATTTGATAACCTGCTCAACTTTAATAGAAAAATAAAAAGTAATAAAATAAAAAAAGAAGGAAGATTATATCGAAATATGTTTCAAATGAAACATACCTGATATGTACGTACCCCCACCATATGACATGCGTGGTATGGCACTACCCCGACCTCTACGGGGGTCTTCATCCATATCATTGTCGTCATCGCGACCGGGAGGTCCTTTAGCACGTTCATATCTATAAAAAAAATAGTTTTTCTTAAAGTACTTAAAGGAATTCTTCAACATAATAAATCATCACCTTTTAATTCTCCCTAGCATTAATTAATCCCAAAATTATTATGGAATGACTTTCAATTCAACAGTTCTTTGAGGAAGTAACTATTATCAGACTCCCGCAATCTTGAAGGCGAACTGAATTTGAAAGTTGAACTAGTTGTCAATATATTTTGGGTCACTAACTTTTCACTAACAATTGCCATTGATGCTTATAGAGCCGACGGCCTTACTCGCTCTCTAAGGCAAGGGTGTGAAACACGGCTAAATTCCCTACCCCGGACGTTACTAAATATATCTTGCAAGAAAAACTCAAGAACACTTTTATAATAATTAGTATTAATTAATAATCAGCCCCTTGATATAATTTTAACAAAACAACCATATAAAAATCATAAATTTATGCTTACATGCTTTTGTTAAAGGCATATTTTTAGTAATATTGAATGGTGTTCAATTTTATAGTCACTTACTAGTATATCTTATTTAATTTTTTTAAGGCATACAATATTTTGTTTCTAATTTCTATTAATACTTGAATCTATTATAATCTGAGTCATACATAAAAAACTTACTTTTCTAAATGTGATCCATATATTCTTCTGAGCAATGTCGACCCATTAATACATGGATGTGGCAATCTTAATGGTCGCAGAAATGATTCCCAAGTATCATTTTGATTTACCTGCAAATATTTAACTTTATCAATGTATCTGTTAATGTTACAAATGCAGTATGAATAGTTACAATGTTTGATTTCTTTTAACTCTCTCATTTTCCTATAATATGTATGAAATTTAGATGGATTTTATTCATTTGCATTACTGTTTGGTTTAAAATTTGGTTACATATTTAGCAAATACAGTGTGATATCCACATTTTCATTAGATCTTGCTTGACACACATGTCTCTTTTGAAAGTTGTGCTGAACTCGTTTTCAATTGCAATTTTATTTAGGTGGCTTTGCATATGTTTGTGATAACTTTGTAGTAAGTCTGCCACCTCTTTCTTAAAGCCTTAACTCAAGGATCATCATCTCTTTTAAAGCACATAAAATCTTCTTAAGATGCAAAGGATAGTGAATCAATAAATCAACAAATAAGTTCTCAAGTTGGTTCTTATTGGAATTTCAATTAAATGTAATCAAAATCAATTCATAAAAGTTATACTACATGCATACACATTCATGGCGGGAGGGGTTGAGGTATGTGCCTCCGGTATCTTCACTCACTCTGTGAAACACAGCAGAGATGTTATTTCACACTGATATTCTATTAGGCAGTGGTATCACTCTGATCGAGCCCATCTAGGCATGCCGAAGAGTGACTCTCCAAGTAGAAAAATACATACCTTTCCGAGTCCTCCTCGTTGTTGTACTAACATATAAAATAAGTAAAGATCTATTTCTATTCCATTTACTATTGGTGTCTTAGTTGGTAAACTGGAACAACAAATAATTATTATCACTCCACATGTCACCATATAATGGACTACAAGTTTTCATTACTAGAGAAAATAATTTTGTTAAGAATTATAAATAACTACAAGTTTTATATGTTGCAGTGTGTGCTTTAAATACTTTTTATTTATATTATTATTTTACTTTTCTTATTTTACTATACTGATTTCTTTTTGGATCCCATTAGAGCTATTCTCAAATCAAACGTTGTTAATTATTCATTTAAAACAATGAAGAATTCTCCTAAAGTATTGAACTAAAATCAATCATACCAACTATTAATTGATTAATGGTCCAAACGATATCAACGACACTGTTACCCAACAAAAAATCGTAATTGCATTGTGGTTTCTAGTAAGATCAAAACTATATCATTAGTCAAGTTTATTGAATGCTAATTGGAGATTTAACATCATGTGCTATGGTTTCAATCCTGAACCTTAACAACCTATATCAGAATTAGCTATGCTTGCAAACAAATGGTTAGACAGCATCTTAGACATATGACAGAGCAGTGTGATACAATAAGTTATTCAGAAATAATAATATCCTTACTTTTTACTCTCGTTAAATTGCTTTAGATCCTTAAGAAAAGCGTCCCTGTCTTTCACGTAGTTGCTAGATTTCGTATTTATTTGTGCTTTTGCCATTTTTTCGGTTTATATAAACTGTGCGACACACAAGCTTTTATCACTAAATAACAGCAACTATCACTACCGAAAAGCGATTAGATCATTTACTTTCAGCGACACTTTTCACATTATTGAGTTTCATTCAAACTTTATTTATAATTTAATAATGAATTTACGAAAATACGATTCAATGAACTGTTTGCTATATATTTTTTGACATTGACTTGACAGCAACCAAGCCGGGCAACGGACGCGATATTTTGAGCATTGCCATTAAAAAAAAGGCCCTAGTCAATGATCCTGCACTCGAGTACGACACGAATAGAAATACATTTTTACTACAAGAGAACGCAAAATTAGCATAATTTTCATTTTATTTAACAATATTTCGCTGCGAGAAAGTCAAGTTTTAATATATTTGAACTTTGGGCCATCACAACCGGAATTGTATAGTTATACCTTGGCACTCCAGAAAACTACCGTTCAAAGTATTTTCGTCGACTCCTTTGATGAGGTACCTGGAAGATGAGACCTTCATAAGAATCAAAGGAAAGGCCTCTATTTCTTGTGAACAGTATTCAAAAACCTATAACGCATTTGTACGTATTCACAAATGATTGGTGGCGATAGTTATTTTTCATTTACCACGAGGAGACTAATCTGTCGTTATCCTAACTTTGGACTTTTAATCTTGTTTTTTGATTAGTTTTTATTCTTTACCTACAGTCAAAGGAAGGATGATACGCCGATCAGGCGAAGTGATCATAGAGGGTTGCGGTGCTTCAGTTGACGTTAGGAAGTTGTACGTAGGCATAGGAATTCTCACTTAAAAGACATATAAACAACATTCTAACATCGAGTATTACGCTGCGGCCCGCGTGGCATGATCATATTGCTTGATCAGAGCATCCTTTTGTGTTGGATGGAGATGAAAACAATTCTTTTACACTACCAGTACTCAACGAACTTACAACATCATCATCAGCAGCAGCCCGTTTCGGTCCACTTTTGGATGTAGGTAGGCCACTCCCAAGGCATGCCACACTTTTGATTACAAGTATTAGATAAGAAAAATGGCAAAATAATTACCAATAAATGTTAGTAGCTACTTACAGTTCAAAAACGATGTAGTTGACGACTATTATATCGAATAGCCTTATTAGTTTAAGATGTTGAAGCTAGTGGAAATAATTAACCTTTTGGCAACACTTCATGCGAGTTCCATATTATTTGAAGTAACCCTTGCAGCTTTTGCAACTGATTGATTTGACAGTTGACGTAAACGTGATTGGTGCGTGATTGTTGTTCTAGGTTAGAACATGCCTACACTGCTTCTGTTTTAAATATAATAGTAAAACCAAATACAAAAATGGTGAGAAAGAAAATTGATAATCGTATCAGGGTGATGATTGAGAATGGCGTCAAATTGGGTCACCGGACTATGTTTCTCCTTGTAGGAGATAAAGCCAGAGATCAAGTAAGTACCATGTTTATAAATATTTAATGTAATAACATTAATATATTCATGATACAATTGTTGGTTTCCTGTACTGAGTTTGGATAAGCCTGTTTTAATATGCTCACGTTGAAACTCAATAAACTTTAACAATGGGCGGTATTTAAATTTACTTCATGCATTAAACTCATCTTTTAGTAGTCCACAAGTGTGCGCTTTTTAAGGAACTTTCTGTATCGCATAACAAAACTGTGGAATGAATTGTCGCCTGTGGTATTCCCGGACCAATACGACCTTCAAACCTTCAAGAAAAGAGCAGCTTCTTAAATGGCAACACATTTGTGACGCCTTTGGTGTTGCGGGTGTCCATGGGCGGCGGTAATCGCTTACTATCATGCGATAAGTCTGCTCGTTCACGTTCCACATGTATCATAGAAAACAGATATATATATAATACCTTAAAATTCATTTAATATTCATCATTGACAGTTTTACTAGTGCCTTGCTTGTCATAGGCCTTTCCTTTGAGAGAAGACGACAGAAGAAACTTTGATATTAATTAATGATAAATCATAGTAACTTTTATAATAAATTGCTTTCAGGTACCTATTCTATATGATATGCTTGTAAAATCCACTGTAAAGGCTAGACCAACTGTTTTGTGGTGCTATAAAAATAAAGATGAAGCTATCAGCAAGTAAGTAAATGTATTTGATGTAGTACGAGACATGTATATTATTTGAAAAAGTTTGTAATTCTGAATCATTTCATAAATTGGTTGCCTGAGTTTTTCTTCATATATTTTCATTTTCATCTTGCATTCGTGTAATCTCTGAGAGATGCAATCTTTAAGAGACAGGTGTGGATCACAGACAGATTTTACAATACATTTTACAAATCATAGAGCACTCTAAGGCTTGTTTTGTTCAATGATTATTTTCCTATATTTATACCCAATACAGTATGTAAACAAACAAACAACAACCCATAATGTCCCACTGCTGGGCTCGGGTCTCCTCTCAGGAGAGGGTTAAGGCCATACGTCCCCACGCTGGCCAAGTGCGGGTTGGGGACTGGCAAGAATACGTTGTGGCTATGTAAATCTTGCCGTTGGATGTTTTTAAGCCGCCCCAAGGCCTCCAACTAAGCTTCACGACTGTTATCGTATGATAAGAACCGGGACCGACTGCTTAACGTGACCTCCGAATCACGGAGACGCTCATGGTAACATGCCACCAGCGGTCACCCATCCAGGTACTGACCGCGCCATCGTTGCTTACCCTCGATGATTGTTTCTAATCACCGAGTGCAACTGGGCTATGAGCGCCACTTAATACAGTATGTGCAAAGCTTTAATTTCATTAATGTTGACGAACTTAAAAAAAGACACTTTTTGGTTTGTATCTGCAGTTAGGCAATGCCATTGGCTTTGAATTTCAGAAAAATCTAAAAATACTGACTTACAAAATCATTTTATTATTTTTGAAAGAAATTTCAAAATTGCTATCATAGAATTGGTTCATATTCCCAACACTAGTGTTTTATTTATTTTATTTTAAAACTTCATGTACAACGGCGGGCTTAATGCCCAAGGCATTCTCTACCAGCCAACCTTTGGGTGGTGTAGAAATTGTGTGAGGCATTATGGTGTGAAAAAAAAAATATATTTTACTTCTTCTTGGGGATTTAAACCTGAAATCTTTGAAACTATCACGATTTATAAATTAATAACTTATACTTGCAGCCATGGTCGTAAAAGAGCAAAGAAAATTGCAGCAGGAAAGTTAGCAGTGTCCGAAGAATCTATATTTGATGCATTCAGAGTAGCAACTACTATACACGGAAGATATTATTCAGAGAGTCATGCCATGCTTGGTCAAACATACGGAATGTGCGTCTTACAGGTATAAATTTTAATATTTATATATATAATTGTCATGTTATTTTGTTGTTCACTATGAACTCGGAACAAATTTTTAGATCTTATTTAAACATGTCTGTTTTGCTGGAGTGCATATGATAAATTAGCTTGCACCATGCTTAGACTTATAATAATAGAAACCGAGCATAATTGACAAGAAATGTGAAAAAACGAAGTCGTAATGGTCAACTAGTTCGCTTTTTATTTTTTGTCACACTCTTGGTATAATGATATCAACCAAAAATTAAATATTCTGTACTAAATTATATTTTCCGTTTTTAGGATTTCGAAGCACTCACACCAAATTTAATGGCACGGACTATAGAGACAGTTGAGGGAGGTGGTTTGATTATATTTTTGTTGCAAACAATGGACTCTTTGAGACAATTGCATTCTATTGCAATGGATGTACATTCAAGGTTAGATGGTTTTTTATAATTTTATCTAAAATTTTCAAAATGAACTAATGCCATAAATAATTTTATGTTTTATCTGTAGTACGCAAAAAACACACAAACATCTTCACAAGCCCTTGCAAACACTCAGATGGCATTTTATGTTTGCTAATAAATATATAGTAATTATAAACAAGTAGATATTTACTAGATATACATTAACAGTTAAATCAGTGTATAACTATGTTGCTTATGTTCAGTAAATTAGTTTATTGTTCTGATTTTCTCCAGGTTCAAAACAGAAGCGTATGATACAGTAGTGAACCGTTTCAATGAAAGGTTCTTGCTGTCGCTGGCAGATCACACTCGTTGTTTAGTGCTGGATGATGCACTTACAGTACTCCCGATATCATCTAAAACAAGAGAAGTTGAACGAGTTGATACACCACCAGATGTAAGTGTAAAAACCTGGACGACCAAGCTTTGTTTAATTTTTATTTTTGGTAAATTTTTTAAAAATGAATCCTAGCGGAAACTCTGCATACTAAATTTCATGAAAATATTTCAAACCTTTTTTCGAGATTCAGATTAAATATGTACAGATATACCAGAATTGCTCTTTTAAAGTTTTTTTTTTTTTTTTTTTTGACAACTCCCGCATTAGGAATATACATTCCGGTGTCGCGGGGATCTTTACAAACATACATGAAACGGACACAAAGTACACCCAGACTTAGAACAACAATTTATGGATCCCACAAAGTGTTGTCCCATGTAGGATATGAACCCACAACACTTAGCACAGTAGGAAGCGGTGTGGCGACCACTCCAACCACTAGGCCAACCGTGTAGTCAGTCAAGTTATAGTAGAAATAATAAATCGCCCAATCGAAAGCTGGCCTAAAGTGTTTTAAAGATTACCAATAATAATTTTTATACTTACCACTGGTACTGGTGATGAGTTCGATTCCTACTCATGACAAATATTGAATGATGAGTTTGATCATTTATTCTGTGTCTGGGTGTAATTTGTTTATAATAAATGTATTTATGAATATACTATAGCAGTCTGGTTACCATTTGAACTCTGCGTAATTTTGGGATGTCTAAACCCATGTGAGTTGGTCAAATTATTATTATTACTTTTTTCTTGCAGAGAGTAAACCCGAAACTCACACAGCTGATATCTTCGCTCTCGGATTCTCCTCCAGCGGGACCTCTGGTAGCGCTATGTCGCACTTATGATCAGGCTACAGCTCTAGTCGCACTCATCAACACACTTGCTGACAAACAGACTAGGTAAATACTTTTGACTAGTTTTTTTATAGTTTATACATTTATGTATCTTAGTCAGTATACACAATACTAAGTACATATTATGTTTTAATTTCATAGAGATAGAGTGAACATCAGTGTCTATGATAGTATAAATTGTGTTACAGATTGGAGCCTTCCTCTTACAATTTATATTAAGTCTCTTAGTTTAAGATTGTCAAGATAGTGTATGTAAAAAAGTTATGGTGCAAACATATTGGCTACTTCAGTGTGAGACTAGTATGTGTACATGTGTAGTATGCTCAATAGTATGTGTCTGTGTGTATTTTATCGTTTTGTTTCTGTACTTGCTCAATAGTGTTTGTGTTTGTGTGTGTGTATTTTATCGTTTAGTTTCTCAGTCTCATCTTTAGTCAATTATTGGACTAGTAGTCGCCCAGCGCTCGAAATTAGACCATAATTTATTTAATTGAACTTTTTTAGCAGTCATCCTCCATATATATGTTCACACTCCTCGGTTTGCATAATTTTCCTGAAAAGGAGTACAAAGTTTTGGCTTCACCTATTTATATACATATAACACCCCCACCATACACTTTTTTGTGCCAAACCATCTATTTAAACTGTTACAAAACATTACTACAACACTGCTAGTAAAAATGATGATGGAAATAAGAAAAAATCCACTACATAAAAACTTTTAATAAAATTTATATGACCTATGTTACCCGGGCCATTATTATAAATCTATTGATACCTCATTCATTAAAATGAATGATTTATAGTTATGTATCCTGTTTTATATTTATAGGAATATCGACCATTTTGGATAGTTTATGCTTATTATTAATTAAAATTGAAAATGAATTATGATTAGCTGACTTTTATTACGAACTCCTTTTTTACTTTCCAGGCCACCCCACTGTCTAACAGCCGCTCGTGGTCGAGGTAAATCAGCTTGCCTGGGTCTCGCCGTCGCAGCTGCAGTAGCTTTTGGCTACGTAAATATTTATGTTACTTCTCCACACCCGGAGAATTTAATCACGCTATTCGAGTTCTTATTCAAAGGACTCGATGCTTGTTTATATCAGGAGCATATTGATTACAATATCGTGAGGTCTACCAATCCTGATTTCAAGAAGGCGGTCGTTAGAGTTAATATCTCAAGGAATTCCAGGCAAACTGTACAGGTAAGCTTATAAGAATAAGGAGGTAAGAACAAGGATCGTCAATCGTTGTTATGTAGTCTTTAATAGTCTACTTTGAATATAGGCCAGACTGTTAAACATAGACTGAGGCCTGCCACACTGGCCTGACCGATTATGTTTCAAATTTTCGTTCTCGATTCAGTGAAGTTGTCCTGCATATTTTGAAGTGGACAGGCCAGGTTTGATCCTTTTTGCATGGAATTTGTCCTTTAGTCGCCTTTTATGAGATTTATGGGAATAGGATAGTTAAGTCACGACGCACATAGTATGAAATTGATAAAGGAGGAAATAATATATGTTTTTGATTTATGGTACACAATGCCATCTAACCAAGTAACACAGTAGTATAAGATTTATTTGATCTTCCAAATTCTATTTATATTATTTCTTCAATACGACTGCTAGGCTTGGAAGGCAGCAGCAGTGAGTAGTATTCCTGGCCAACAGTTCCTTTTCAAGGAGAGGTTGATGGCCAGTAGGTCGACTACTTCAGATAGTTTCTGTGTATTTATGTGTTTAAAACTCATCCATTTATGTAAAAGTGCTTCAGAATATTGTTATCCATTTATTCACAAATTAACACTAATATAATAAAATCAAAAGTAATTCTGTCTGTATATAACATATCACGGTTAAATAGCTTAACTGGTTACAATGAAGATCGTTTGGTTCTACAGGAAGAACATAGATAGGCATCTCTAACAATCGCTAGTAGATAAATATAAAGGATGAACAATGATTGCAGTACATAACCCCGGACGACCACTCGCTGCTGTCGGCGGCGGACCTGGTGCTGGTGGACGAGGCGGCCGCCATCCCGCTGCTGCACGTGTCAGCGGCCGCCCAGCGCGCTCCGCTGGCGCTGCTGTCGTCCACCGTGGCCGGCTACGAGGGCACCGGCCGCGCGCTCAGCCTCAAGCTCTTCGCGCAGCTGCAGACGCAGCACAACGCTCCTCCACCGGTAACCTATTCACCACCACTACACCTACATACGCACAAGCAATTACTTTTTATTTCTCTTCATTTTTATACTTAACTAGCTGACGCAACCATGTTTTCGTCTCTTATCGCCCGTAGTGAAATAATTTTCTCCAGTTTTTGTAACATTCTTCATTGGTGCTCCGTGCCTATGTGCCTATAGCTTTTCTCGATAAAAAGGCTATTTTAAAACGGACGAAACACAATTCATTAGCGTTATATATTAGTATAAATAATTAAACTGTTTAACAATATCGCTTGTAAAATGATGTAGTAATTGTTACACAGGGTAGAAGACACTTGCTGCTATAACACAGTTAGCACTAACATAGCAGTCAACGACAGCCTCTTATTCTCTATATTTTATTATTTCTTCCGTTATAAAAAAAAGTTTTGACCGCTAATGACTTTTGACATAACTTTCATTTAATTTATACTTATTCTTGTGAGTCCTATTATGTGTGGGTCCTACCCACTGCCCAATAGATAACATTGCTGTAACTGCCAGGGTTCATAATGGAGCAATTTGATTTATTGTAAGATCTAATATACTTAGGGTTTGCAATAAAATATTGAGTATTGAAAAACAGTCGCTCTGTGGAAAAACTAACATTCAGGTAAAACCAGCTGAACTAGTACATAATAATTTTGCAATTGATTGTAATAGCAGAAAGAGACTGGAGAACAAAAGCAAAAAATAAAAAAAACATGGGATCAGCTGGAAGGGCCTATACCCAGGGTGGGGTTCCAACAATAGATTATAATTAGTATTTAAATTGCTGGAAGAAAATACTAGTTTTAAGAATGTTGGAAATAAATTATTTTTACTATTAAGCTCGGAAGATGATGATGAGTACTCAGTAAACAAATGTCTTGTATTTACAATTTTTTTTTCTTCTAAATCCATTGTAAAAATAAATTGAGACATACTACACGACATTTCTTTTACGTATAAACATTATAAGTACACTGAGATCAATTATCATATTGTCCTATTTCTATGTTATAATGAATGTTAAATACCTGTACTCAGTTCTCTGACTTCTTTAATATTATGATGACCATAGATAAAGTTAGAGGAACCAATCCGTTACAAATCTGGTGACCCGGTAGAGAAGTGGTTGAACGGCCTGCTTTGCCTGGAGGCTATGCCCTCGGCGCCAGGCGCAGGAGCCCCGCCCCCGTCCGCGTGCGAGCTGTACCGAGTCAACAGAGACGCTCTATTTTGCTACCACAAGGCTGCAGAGGTGTTTCTGCATCGTCTCGTCTCTATATACGTATCTAGTCATTATAAGGTAACTATGCACTATGGTTTAGTTTGTTACATCATGCAATAAGTCTTAAACTTAATTCATCCATGGTTGGTAACAGGTTAAGAATGTGGAGTGACACCACCTATATTCGTTGGGTGTTAGAGGGTTAAATAACGCAGGACATCATTGCGAAGAGAAGGAAAACTTGAATTAAACCCTGTACCACTTGTCTTCAACATAGTATAGAGGCCCATTCTAAAGAGAGGCTTATGTATAGCAGTGGTCTAAAAGCTTAGTTTCATTTAAAGTAATATATATATCAACATTAATTAATCTTTGCAGAACAGTCCTAATGACCTCCAACTGCTAGCGGATGCGCCCGCGCATTGTCTATTTGTTCTACTGGCACCAACACCTCCGAATAGTACATCAATGCCGGAAATCCTATGTGTCATACAAATGTGTCTTGAGGGGAAAATATCTGATCAGTAAGTTTAAACTTATGTCTTTTTATAATCTTTACTTACGGAACTTAGCCACGATTTTGAGTATGTCGCTCTAACTACTAATGTTGTGCTTATCCATTGATTGTGATAGTCATCGCCATTTTTTTAGTATTTAATTGCCACATTGTTTGTTGTAATTAGTTAAAGAGGGACTTGATTTTTAAACCATCAAACATCTACCAAATTGACTCTAGATCTGATGGAAGGAAAGCATAATTAGAATCCAAGAGTTGTCACCATCCTTATTGCAAAAACAGCATGGTGACCCACGATGTGGCGGTCTAGTGATTATCATGAACCAGACATATTAATAAGTTCTACTGAGTAAAGCATTAAAACAAACGATCCATTCTTTGTCTGTATAAATTGCACTGTAACCAATCAACTTTCAAATTTTCGTACGAAACGATAATTTCTTGGAAGGTGATTGGCCGGAAGGCAAGGCTTGGGATTTTAGTGTCGTCACTATTTTCTTAACGCGAATTGACTATAACACTTATATCCACAGGTCTGTAAGCAACGCCCTAGGGCGGGGACGCAAGGCCGCCGGCGACTTGATCCCTTGGAATATTTGTGAACAGTTCGGGGACAGGGACTTCCCCAAGCTGTCAGGTGCTAGGATCGTCCGAATAGCCACCCATCCTTCGTATCAACGTGTACGTATATGGCTTTGTAATAGTGTTTTAATGTTATCTTTGTGTAATATGAATAAAATATTTTTTGTCTAATTTCTCAATCTTTTGCTACTATTTAGTAGCTAATGTACAACAAAAATGTATCTACAATCTAAAAAGAATAGAAATATAATGGAAGTTGATACTTTTAACAAATCACTAAAATGTATGACTCAATTTTTAAGATTTAAAATCTTACTAGTTCTATCTAAGATATCCATTTTAAGTTTTGCTTCAGTTTAGAAACTAGGCTGCCTCGTAGTGGTTGTCGTAAGTGACTGCCGATCAAGTGGTCTCGGGTTCGATTCTCGGGTCTGACTGCTGCTGGGTTTTTCTTACAATTTTTTTTTATAACATCCCGGAGTCGGTATATGGTGGTGTTTCCCGCCGTGCCTCGAAGAGCTCGTTAAGTCGTCGATCCCGGTTGTCATGAACATCTATGACCATCGTAAATGGGAAGTCAGTGCCCTTAAATATACTGACAACTAGTTCAATCTTCGAAATCAGTTAAGCCGCAGGGTTGTGGAGGTCCGATGAAAGTCTCTCCGTGGAAAAACTGATATTCAGGTAAAACTAGTAGCCAACCCCAAATAATCCTGGGAAGAATAAAGGCTACAAAGATGATGAAGTTTAGACACATTTATTTAACAATGGTAATTATATTTCTGTGGACACTAAACGAAATGGCACAGTGAAGAGAGTGAAATATAATTATTATTAACAAATAAAACTAACTGGTTTTTGTTAAACTCACTTGTATACATAACATTTGTGCTCTATCTAACAGATGGGATACGGTAAACGTGCTCTACAACAGCTATCAGCATACTACTCCGGCGATATACCCTGTTTAGACGAGGAAAAATCTGATGAAGAAGAAGACTTGCCGGCCAATGGAAATACCGATACGTTGCATACGGAGAATATTGTGCCCAGGTAATTTTACTCGATATTTAATTTTGACTGCACGGTTGGCCTTGTGGTATAAGTGGTCTGACGACGGAGCCCGTGTGGGCAGGCGCTGGGAGGGGTCCGGATGGCGTAAGCAAGCGGTTCCCGGATCTCTCCCGTCTCAGGCGCAGAGTGGCATACCGTGTAGTTTTAGTCGGTTCGATACCGACACACCGCCCCGCCGCAAACCCCGGCTGGGTGAAGGCCCGGGGGGTTTCCACGCGTAAAAAAATAAAAATAAAGTGGTATAAGTGGTCGCCACGCTGTTTTCTACTGTGCCAAGTTTTGTGGGTTCAAATCCCACATGCGACAACACTGTGATCCACAAATTGTTGTTCTGAGTCTGGGTGTTCTTTATGTCTGTTTCATGTATGTTTATAAAGTCCTCCGCGACACAGAATGTATATATATATATATATATAGATAGATATATGT
>PKRV01001177.1:4927602-5095129 GCA_003709505.1 Hyphantria cunea
TATATATATTTAAGCTGCCAAAATGACTCTGCCCTGCCTGATGGAAAGCATGAGCAGAATCCAAGAGTGGTGGTCACCATCCTCAATGCGAATGCAGCATGGTGACCCACACTATGGCGGCCTGGGGGAAAGGGGGATGGTGAGGGGGATAGGGGGCGTTGGATTGGGGTATGGGCCTCCGGTATCCTCACTCACTCGATGAAACACAGCGTAAGCGCTGTTTCACACCGGTTTTCTGTGAGGCCGTGGTATCACTGCGGTCGAGCCGGCCCATTCATGCCGAAGCGTGGCTCTCCCACGGTTATAGTACCGTGTACTGCCCCCCCCCCTCCATGCCAGCCGCGGCGGCCACCGGCTAGGCCACGGAGACCAGCCAACTATACACTCTCTGTTCCTTCTTGTGGTCTGTGGTAGCTCTTGTGTTCCTAATGGGACGACTATCCGACACGACCGAGGAAAGATCAGATGCAGGACGGATGGGTTTCCGTGCTCTCTGAGACACGAAGGTTAAGACTTTAACTACTAAACCCCGAGCTGTAGGGTTTCAGAAAAAAGAATTAGCATTTTTTTCCACCCGACTCGGAAATCGTATCCGAAACCTTATGATGTCGATCCTGTATAGTACAGTTAGCATTGCGTGACAACTTCTGAGATTATTTAGGTGATAGTCTCTGAATACTTTATCCAAAAACATTTAGGAATTCTTCTCTGTACAATTTTTACAAATGAATAAATACCTGAAGTCATACATTAAGTACAATAACGTAATTAAAACCATACTTATTCTATTCTTTCACAGAACTAACAAAGGAACTCATAGAGCAGCAGTTATCTCCCCACGACTTGGGTCGCCTCGAGTCGTACTGCAGACAGCAAGCCGACTACAGACTTATCACAGACCTGCTGTCACCGCTAGCGAGTCTCGTGTTCCACAATAAAACTTCAGTTAAACTGGACGCTGTACAAAAAGTAAGTTATATCAACCTTTATGCCATGAATATCGGAATAATCGCATTTAAATCTAATTGTAGTATTTATTAAAACCACTGAAATCTATCATTTCCTCATAAGCATATCTCTGTATTGCCCGATCGCTCGACTGGCAAAGAATGCCTTAGGCATTAAGTCTGCCGTCCCATGTATTTGTGCATAAAGTAATAAAGTAAATGAATAAATCTCAATTAAATTCGTTTGTAGCACGGGCTACATATCCATCCCGTGGGTGTCCTAAGAGCCGACTAAGGGTGCAAAGTACGCAGAATAACCGCACTGCACAGAGAGAAAAAACTTGAAATCCATTTACCAACCCTTCTTGCCAGCGTAGTATATACAGGCGAAAATCTTCTTTCTAAAAAGAGGGTTTTGTCCACCAGTGACTTTGAAATTCGACCTCTCTCAGCTCAAATATTAATATTTATGTTAATCCTTATGCTGTCCTTCATATATATTTTTTTAAATTTTTACTTATTTTACATAACCGATTATGCTTTCACGACTTAGCTATTGTAACGAGCGTAGTCAAGATAGTGGCAAATCAACACATTATATTATCATAAACTTATAATGTCCTCCAATGGACATCAAGTAGAACGGCTAGAATATGAATGTCCCCGCATTACTCCAATCCACGGCATTTTATAACATCTGTTAGGTCCAACCATGTTCAATACTAAATTCCCAAACTCAGCAAAAATTGTTAAATATTAAGTAGTGCAGCAGGTGACAAGTGGAAAGCGCCATGATATTAATATTATTTAATATGAACCAACCATTTATTTAATTATTAAGGTTGTAATATATTTTATACGAGGTTGGAATCGTTACTTATAAACTATTCAACTGATCTGCAAACTGCAGCAATTTATCAGCAGTCTGGTTACCATGACAGTTTCCAGCTGTTTTAGTTTCTCCCAAGTTTGGGATCAAGAGATATCTTAATACAATTCTTTTTTTCCAGGTCGTCTTGGTAGCTATGGGATTCCAAATGAAAGATGTTGATGATATATCGAAAGAATTGGACCTGCCCGGTTCACAGATTCTGGCAAAATTCTACGATTCTTGCAAGAAGATGAATGCTGCCTTCAATGCCGTGCTCGAAAATACCGTGGCTAAAGAAATTGGTATAGAAGACAAGAATACAGATGACGTAAACATGGGACCGGTCAAGCAAAGCTTACAAGATGAACTGTCCAAGGCTGAAAAGGTAATAATTTATGGCTTTTTAATGGTAGTTTTAGTGATGTGGATTAGAAATAAATTTTAGATCTTGAAACATTTTGAGTTTTTATTTATTTATCTCAGCTTCTAAAGTAGAAAGTTATACATTTTACATTGATTTTAAATTAATTTTCGAATAGTATAATAAGAAAAATTACTTACGTTAATTTCTTTTTACTTGTTACATGAGCCTGACAAAGCGATTCTACTTCGCTTTATGGAAAGCATAAATGAATGCGGTGGAAATTAAAGTTTTTTACGTTTTAATTGAATGATAAATAGTTCATTATCTGCTTAGCCTTTATTATTCTCAAAATTAGTTGGCGTTTCTTCATTTTTCGGTATTAACCGTGAGAGTTCAATAAAAAAGTAATCTAAATGAAAATTTATTTACCAATGGCGAAGATATCTATCAAACTGAGTGTTATTTCTTTAAATTCGGCTAAAAAGTGAGACAACAACACATACACTTCAACGTATAATGCAGGTTTTCGCCTACAACGCAGGCAACCTAAGTTTGCACCTGACGTACAAACACTTGTGCGACGTGTATCGGTGACAAAGATGCTAAACCTGTCGCACAAGTTTGTGACAGAAGATTGAGTTTGTTTGTTTGTTTGCGAGATGTAAACTTACTGCATTGTACTATACCACGCTAGCCAGACTGGTTGGTATAAGGTTTGATTTAAGTTTTCCTTCCTTCGATATTTCTTCCTTTCCTATCATTATATTGCCCCGCGTAATTTGCTCCCTTAGTCGCTTGACACCCATAGAACGAATACACATTAGTGGTGCCACTTCGTGTTCTGTATCCTGTATCACACTATCATCATCATCTCAGCCGAAAGACGTCTACTGTATTTCCCAGTCATATATATGCAAAAGATTCGCCACAACAAACTGCCAAAATAACACGTGCTCTGTGTCCGTCCACCACACGAACAATTAGTACAGATATAAAAATTATTTTGTTCATTAATGACTACTTTTTAACGTTGTCTTGTTCATCATATCTGTTATCAGTGGTTGCTGTATTTTATAAATATTGTTGTGTTAAAATGTTGTATAGCAAATACACAGTTGTCTGTATGTTTCTAATAGTAAAACAATAAAACCATGTACAAAATACAACTGTTCTGAGATGTTAACTCCATACAATATAATATGATTTTGGTTTGGTTGGATACAATGTAATAAACCGGCATAGTCCGGGACGCCCCACCGTTAGATTCTGCTTAATCTTGCCATTAAGCTGAGTAGAGTCAATTTGGCGAGTTATTTATAAAAAAAATACAATTTCAGACTGATATTCCAGACTATGTTTTTGTTCCTATTGTGACAGTTTACAACAGAACTAGAAGTTAAATAGGAAAACAGTTTGCTTGAATTGCTTTTTTATTTTGTATCCAAGATTTGTATCGTCAATATGTGGTATGGTGGACAAATTAGATTCAGCTTAATGGTACATGGTATTTTACAGGAATTGGCACGTAAGCAACACAAAGAGCTGTCACGTCTGAAGGGCGAGGACTTGGCGCAGTACAGCATCAAGGGCGGTGAAAGTGACTGGAGCAAAGCCCTAACCAACAGCAAGCGGAAACAACTTGTATCTGTTAAAAGGTAGATATATTCAAATAGTTTATCGGTTATTGCGACAAAAAGCCTATGTCCTTCTCCAAGTTCCAATCTATCTCTATATCGTAATTAATTCAAATCGTAACAGACACACATAGTTACCTCCGAATTTTTAATATTTGTATGAATGTAAGCTAGTCAGTCCCCAACCCGCACTTGGCCAGCGTGGGGATGTATGGCCTTAACCCTCTCCTGAGAGGAGACCCGAGCCCAGCAGTGGGACATTATGGGTTGTTGTTTGTTTGTTTGTAAGCTAGTCTATGCACTGTACTATATAACTTGTCAGTAAGCATATTCTAGTGTTGTCGGGTTTTTAATGAGCAAACACAAGATCCCAAAGTTCATAGGTTATAGAGAACCCTTAAAGGCTTAGAGTGTTAAATTTTGGTAGTAAAAAGCGTTATAAACTAGTAGTTTGTGCCCGTGGCTTTGCCCACATGTATGTTGGTTATCGCGGTAGTTTGAGGCCCATGTGATATTCTGATATATTAGTTTTCCTACGTTTTTTTTTTTATTCCAGCGGAGAAAAACGTCTTGGCGACGACACCAAGGAGATCGATGACCTGATAGAAGCTCACAGTAACAAAAAGCGGAAGAAAAAGAAACATGTACGAAATTAAGTGTAATCAATAAAGTTAAGTTGTTATAATAAAATGGTTGTTTAAATTATTTCCTGTAACTATCATCATTATCTCAGCCGAAAGACGTCAACTGTTTTGCCCAGTCATAGACAAAAGATTCGCAACAACAAACGGTCCTGTGCAGCCCGAATATAATGCCAAAATGAATACGGTATATCGAAAAGTATTCGTATGTAAGTCGAAAAATATTAACATTTTTTAAGTTCTTGTTACCTCATTGGAATATATTTTCATAATAATTGTTAATATATTTTTGATCCATACACTTTCCTCATTTTTTTTATAAAGTAAAATTACTAGGTCTCAAACTCCTTGGTTTAGAAAAGAGGATCAAAGGGCTGCAAAGTATTCTTGGTTTGTGCCTATGAGTGACGATAGCTGCTTGCCATCGTTTGAGAAGTCCGTTCATTTGTTTTCTTCAAATAAAAAAAATGTATAGAATTCTTATACAGTGTCCTAAAATTAACGCAAGATTTGAATTTGCCACCATTTGTGCAGTAAAACGTTGGCAACCCTAAAACAAACAAGTAAATCGCTTATAGGTTAGGGTTAGTAAAAATGAAGCGTTACACGATCAAACAACGTATTTTCATTAATGAACAATATCTTTAAAAATATTAAAAGTTACGCAGCCGCACTTCAAGCAAAACTATCCTAAGCAATGAAGCATATTGTATAATATTGATAGCATATGATATTGATATGAACGACGTGTGGTTTCAACAAGATGTGTCATTTCCTAGTCGTATACTTTCTTGTTTCGGTGATTAGAATTGTCCCTCGTAAATCTTGTGATTTAAGACCCTTATAATTAATATATAAGGGGTTATTTGAAGACAAAGGGCTATGTCAACAAGCCCACAACCGCCCATGCATTCAGGAGGAAGTCGAACGCTTCCTGTTGAGGAATTTCGTTTAAAATTCAGCCACGTTTATGCAAAGTGGTCATGGTTCGATTAAAGACTGCTTATCAGTCAGCAAAGACGTAGAGGCCATTTGCTCGATGTGATATTCCATAAATAACCTTATCCTATGTATTTTAGAATTAAAAAAAATAAATCACAATATGAAGACTGAAAACTTCAACTTGACTCATTCAAATGCTGCGTTAATTTTGGGACATGCTATACATTAAAAACTGACGTTGACTTGACTTGTTACGTGTTCGCGGGCCTCTGCAGGTGGAAGACCTACGTATAACATTGACGCTATCAAATATTCTCCTGAATAATTCATTCATAAAATAGTTTTTTATCAATCATCAACAACCCATAATGTCCCACTGCTGGGCTTGGGTCTCCTCTCAGGAGAGGGTTAAGGCTATAAGTCCCCACGTTGGCCAAATGCGGGTTGGGGACTGGCAAGACAACGTCGTGGCAACGTAAATCTTACCGTTGGATGTTTTTAAGCCGCCCAAAAGCCTCCAACTAAGCTTCACGACTGTTATGATAACAACCGGGACCGACTGCTTTACGTGACCTCCGAATCACGGAGACGCTCATGGTAACATGCCACCAGCGGCCACCCATCTAGGTACTGGCCGCGCCTTCGTTGCTTACCCTCGGTGTTTGTTTCTAATCACCGAGTGCAACTGGGCTATGAGCCCCTCTCAAATAATAAAAATCTTTATCTAATCAAAACAGAATTATCTGTCTGGCTTTACTTTTGCCTGCAGTTCTGCCTGTTCTTTAAATCTGTTCAGTAGTTATTGAATGAAAGAGTAACAAATTTATTCATAACAAAGATCCACCCATACATCGATTCTCACAAACTTAGGAGATATTTATCAGAAATGCTCCATAGCAAGTTCAATATAACTAATAGAACGTCTGTAAACCGCTCAAAAGAAAACAACAGGTTCAATAATAATTTCTATAATTATTGTAATATAAAAAAGTGTTGGTAGTTATTCAACCCTTGGAATAGACAATAGATATTTCCTCTTAAACATAACAAATATGAGGAGCGCGGTCAGATCGGGCGTGATCCTTCGCTCGTAAAAAAATATCGTATTTTAATGCAACCGGCTGAGGCGCGCGCCCGTCCCGCCCGCCAAACGCATACTTCTATACCATTTTATTACAATATAATGTGATCTAAGAAAAATAATATTTTCGTCTAACGCCCGGTACAGGGCGTCTGGTAAACAATTTTATTCTATAATTTGTTTGTCCCTTATCTTAATAAAAGCCTTCTACCCGTGACAAATGTATGGTAACGCTGGTTTGCGCCGAGCCACGCAGCGGTCGAACACAGACCGCCCTTGTGTCGAAGCAAACGTTCGACTCAGACCCATCTGTCATAGTAAGGTACATCTGGATCGAATGGCTGCCTTTTTACATTTGTTTACATACGAAGACGACGCTTTACGCTATCATATCGAGAATAAAAACATCCACTACAAAACATAATTTATAATATCATTAATATTAGCTGCTATTATGGTAATTTACGGGATTTTGTTAATTTATACACTAATTAATGTAGGTACTCACTTTGACTTGCGGGACACTTTCAACAATACAAGGAAGTGGAAGGAGGAACTACGTATTTTAACAAAACAACAGCATGTAGATATAAACACATTCTCGCTTATGCTACGACACTTAATAAATTTGCTAAGTTAATTGGTGTTTAAGTTTAAACGCATTTGGACACTTTTAGTAAGCAAGATGATCCACGCGTTGAGGTGACGTAGAACTATTAAATAATAAATTGGTAGATAGGTAATGGAGAAGGAATTGCACTTAGGAAAGAATTCGCAACTCTTGGCACTTAGACTTACGCTAATAATTTGTTTCGGACGTGAAGGTGGTATTGGGGTAAGGTAGGAGGCAGTAGGAGATCTGTGCGATTGTGAAATAAACGTGAAGTTTTCAACCAAGAAGTTTTATAAAAACCAAACTTATGGTTACTTATTATTTTTACTGCCGAGTCACTGTTAGCAACACGAATAACTTCTGAGAGTCAAAACTTGAAATATTTGAATCATTATCATGGGCTTCATTGTCGAAATAATAATATTTGTAAGGGAGAACAAAACCATAATATCGCGAAAGTCTCTACATACATCAAAAACTAAATTAAATGGATCACGTTTGTCTCAAAACCGAACGGCAGATTTAAGGAGTGTGGTAAGCGACAGAGGAAAGTAAAGGCCCGCGACATGTCCGCAAGGGATGACGCAATCACGTATTCCTGCGTGCATGTATGTACATGTACAATGCGCTTCAAACAAGAATAGGACTGGATTTGTGACTAACTTCACTAGAAACGTAGAGTTGTAATAAAGACCAAATAATATAAAATAAAAAATATATATTTTACATTTTTTTTTCAAGTACGCGGAATATACTATTTTAGCATCTATATTTTTAAAGATTGACGCCATTAATATCAATTTCAGTGATATTGAAAATTTGTAATATTTTTTTTATTATAAATTCTCGTTTTTTTGCATACCATACAAAAATCTTTGAAGTTGTTTACGAATGCAGGGTAAGATGACAGATTCCCAATCCTATTATTTTTTTGATTCGCATTGTACGGATGCGTGCGAACGCGACACAAGACAACGTGAACATTGAACACACATACATCTCATTTCACTACGTAACTAATTACTTTCACTTGAGATAATATATTATAAAATATAAATATACTTTTAAAACGTCAAGAATTTGAATTTATTGTACGTACATGATGTGTGAAGCAGTGTACAGCGTCAGGTCGACAAGTCGAGACAGGGTTCTATACACATACATCGTTTGGTATTTACTCGAGAGACATAAAAGCAAATGCACTAGACCTTATTGCCACACTTAAGATTATTGCTACCACATATACATACCGCTCTACGTACAATATATTGTAAATATAATCAATCACAACATCCAATAAAACAAAAATATCGCTTTAAATATTATTGCATTAATTTAGTTCAACTATAACTCAGAGGGGGTTCTTAGATGAACCACTGTATATATTTTACAATAGGTGCGATTAGTGTACAGTGCAAGTAAATATCCGAAATACTGCGAAGTTAATACTTCAAATCGACATGACTAAAATAACATATCTCTTATCCGCGTCTCAAGATGAGAGATTCCAAATGAAATTGGAGGCTAAACGATTTATCACTAAGGCACAATTTAAATTTCCATTTGAACTTTATTTAATACTAAAATAAACAAATTCAATTCTGCCCCCAAGCCGGAGGTTGAAGTTGAATCGCAAAGACCTAGCCGCTCCGCACAGCAGAGGTTGTAGCCGGTACTTAACGTAAACATATTACGCATATTAAAAACACTGCAAAAATATTCAATGTGAGTGTACAACTTTAATGTACTATTCATCGCATCGTACAAGCGTTCGTTTTGTAATTGATTGTAAGAATAACATTAGTTGTCGTTTAAGAGGTTTGCTTATTGGTAACTTATGTTTTATTTACGTGTTGTGCAATGGCTGTGGTTTCTGTTGCTGAGTAATTGCCTTATCTTAACTTTAGAGTAGTTAGGTACACTTTAAAAGACGATTTTTAAGAAACGAATTGGTAAAAAGCAATAAGCAAATCTTTTTTGATTTGGCATGAATTCTAGTAACTGGAATTTATTCAAATATTTATGTCATTGTGGATTCATTCATTTCACCTTGATAGAGATATTAGTATAAAAAATATCACACAGTATTTTTTTTCTTCGGAACTCGGCACATTTAAGCTTAAGCTAGTTCTTTTTATATTAAAACTTATATTCATAGCTGGAGTTATAAAGTGATTAGGTATAGATACCGGCACATAACTTGACCAGATACGTTAAATGCGCAGAAGTCGTTTTTAGGTCCCTTTGGTTAATCGAGGGACACGGGGATTGTGATAGCACCGTTCCGAGCAAGCGCTTGGAGCGTCAGTCGACTACACTTCTATTTTGTTTGTTTTGATTTTTTGCACCAAGTGTACTATGTGCGAACTTACCCCCACTACGCCGAAATCTGGCCAAGCTACGTGTCGGCGCCTATATTATACATTATTTAATTGAATATTCAATAATGCACTTTATGTGTATATATATACCCTTCATCAACTGCCCAATATTAATTGAAGGTTCTTGTTTGACAAAAATTCAAATAAACTGATGTTGTCATAGTTATAAAGTTATCCAAGAAAATCATAAAATATTTTTAATGATAATTACTATTTAATAAATGAAGTCAACTATAAATATAAGTGCTAATAAATTTATATTCATATATATTAAACCTTTATGTCGATTGCTGCGTTAACATATATATTATTAATTTAGTATCGTAAAACTATTTTGTCTATCGTATACAAAAAGCGCGTCGCGAGTTCGAGCTTGCAGCGGTCCGACACAAATCTAACACTGAAACCTATGTAATACAAATACCAACTTTATATAATGATTGATAACTTTACAATTGATATAATCCTTTAATATTGGTGTGTGTGTGCATCGCGGGTCAGTACTGCAGCGATAGTCGTAGGCAGTTAAACATTACTAGACCATTCCGTTGTAATTCCTTACTTTAGTGCCTTTCCAAAGTTATAAGCCTAACTATAGTAACTAAAGTAATAGCAGGTACGTTAATCTCCTACAAATCTAAATGCTCTAAATCTATTCATTAGTCACTATCGTCAAATTAAATAACAAAACGGGTCTACCTAAGACTTACAAATACTTTATTGTTCTACAAAAAGGCGAAATTAGAAGTAAATATTTAGTACGAATAATAAAAACTAAAATTAGTACATGCTGTTTAGGCACAATGAATTCAATGTGTATAAGCATGAAATGATAACTTTACCGATAGTTGTAATAACATTAAAATATAAAAGCTATGTTGCTTTGTGTTCGTCCAATTATCTATTACAATTTGTATTACCTTATCCAATTTTATCCCGGCCATGCAAAGGCGAACATGGGTATTGTCGGTTAAAATGAATATACCCAGGGTGCTATTTAAAATATTACCCAGGGTAAAATTTAACATTGACAGATTAAAGTTTTCAGGACAGGTAATAATATAGTTTGACAGGTCGAATAAAAAAGTATTTGTTGTAGTATCTAGGCACGGTGATATTTTGTAGATACCCTAATCATTTACTTCATATCCTTCCGTTTTCTGTGTCCATATGAACCTTCGGAGGACATTTCACTAAACTTTATCTAAATTTCAAAACTCCATTAAAAATAGAAAGTAAATATTTTGAACTTTCACCTATTTATATTTATGTTTCAATCTTGGTTTAAAAACGTATTATCACTTTTTATTGCTTCTATAGTTCTAAGTACGTGTTTATTGTAGCCTTAATTTGTATTAACATGCCTTATTTAACTACAAATTTATCTATTTAGTTGATGCCTATATAAACTCAAATCCAAGAGCTTGTTTGGTTTCACTAGTTAGTGAACTTTAATGACTTCGTATTAGGGAAGTATATAGGAAAAGGATATTTAGTTAATGAAGTCTGGATGGAGAGTCATGCTTACATACATTTCTATATGTGGGAAACCTCATGTTTGTGTTGTCATTACCACACCAGGGTTTGCGGCGAGGTGTTGTGTTGGAATCGGACCTACTAAAATCATACGGTTTCCACACGGCGCGCGAAAATAGGAGTGATCCGGGGACACGACTATTGTGACATCTGGCCCACGCTTTGTACCGGGCTCGACCGGAATAATACCACGGTCTCAGAGAGTGAGTAAGGCTACCGATGTCCAAATCTGCGTTGTCCTGAGTCGGATTAGGGGACTCAAAGGGCGGAAAAGCATCTGTGGCATTTGAGGAGGTCCTGATTTGTCACTAGTTGACGCACCCGCTTTCGGGAAATAGTCCCCAATTTCCCTGGAATTTTTCGCCGAAAAAGGATACAAGTTTCTAACTGACTTTCACAAAAGCTTTTCGTTATCCAGAAAAAGTGGAGAGGGTAGGCTGCAACTAGGAAATTGAAAAACGATAAAACAAGTATACTAGTCGGCAAGTTTTCAAAAGCAAAACGTAAGCTAATGAGTAACTTATTGCTGATAGAAGAAGATATATGAATGGTAGAAGATGAAAGAGCTATACTTAGGGTTGGGTTTAGGATTTAATACGAACTCTTATATAAGAGCTATAGAACCGTTTTTGTTTCACCTGAAATTCAGATACCTGGCTGATTTAAACAAAAAAAATCATTTATACCTTAGCCGACCAGGCCAGCGACAGACATGTTTGCTCTGGTCCTTCTCGTTCGCCAACTTCAGGATGTCTTTCAAACCACTGAAATGCTCGTGACATTTATTTTCAAACATCATATATACTTAAATAAAAATAACGACATTCCAATAAGGTGCTTACGATCATGAAGCATTGCGAACAAATTAGATAAATATCAAATTAAAAGCTTAAAAAATATGTAACCTACTTACTAGCTACATCTTAGTTTCGCTATACATACGACTAATTGCTCAAATTGTTTATCCATCTCTGAATTATTGACTAATAATACGATCTGCAGTACTGAACACGATGTCACATTGTATATCGCAATAAATATTAGTCTAAAATCAGCAGGCGAAGACACTCGCTATAAGGCATTACTGTCGATCACAGCTGTGCTAGTCAGAATTATATTATTGCGACGTTAGCTTCTATGGAACCAGCAGATACGCGATTGAAGTTTTCGGCAATTGACGAAGGCATTTTCTATTATTAACACTTAATTGAAATTGTCTACAATTATCCACTAAATTTATCTAATAAACTTTTCTTTTAAATCGACCAGCCGGTATCGAACAAAAATGTGAAAAAAGGGAAGAGGAAAAACAAAAAAAAACATAAATCCATACATAAAAATTAATGTATTCTATTATCAATAACATAAGGTATAGTTACACAAATAATAAAATTAAAGGAAAACAAATTTATACATAATTCTTAACTAGAATAAAAAAAAACAAATTATACACGCTATCAACACAAGATGCTATTAAAAAAGAAAACAATATTTTACAATTTCCTAAAACAATCGCATAATGCTTTCTAACCAGCGCTCTTGTTTATCAACCTAGGATATAATCGTGAATTTGGTTTCAATTTTAGGGTTTACTTCATTGAGTTTTTGAAATCATTTCAAAATATTAGGTTTGATATCGTAATATTACATGTGCGAGGATAGTTAAATAAATTAGTAATCGTCACGATACCTAAAGAAATAACTGCACTTTGAAAATGCTTGGATCGCTTTTAAAAAGGCTTCAGTAGTTCATGAATCACGACCCCGAATCAACTTTAAATTGAAATTAAATACCTTAAACATTTTATTGCATATTTGTGTATATGTAGTTCGATCACAGTAATTTAATGATAATTTCTATAAAGGTCAAACTAATAGCTTAATCACAATATAAGCAACAAAACAAAAAAATATATTTATTGAACTAAAACGATAACAAAAACCAAGTACATACACGCGAGTTTCTAAATGAGATGCAATTCGTGCTTCGTAAAAAAATAAAAAAAAAGAGGAATTGTTCAAAACGGATCAAAATAAGATATAGCTTAAGCCGAACGTTTGCAATACAACGCAGCCAGATCTTATGCCTCGCAATAACTTCTAAAATTTAAGTAAACTTCGCTTCGTGTGTAATAAACATTAAAAGTAATACAATGACACAATAAATAAAGTAACCAACTAAAACGTATAATAAAACATTTGTGCGGATTGTAAGTACCGATCGTCGCATGAGACAAACAAACGTTGCTGCAAGTATTTGAATTAAGGTAAACGAATTGATAAGTGGATTCCGCGGCGTTCCTAGCGTCATACGCGGCTCGCATCGAGCGCGTGCCAATAGGCTTCGTAAAATTTAAGTAAAAAGGCGGTTCAAACAGTTATTAACACACAGTTTACTCCCGTAAATTGTACCCGACGCTACCAATAAATCTGACACATCTGTGTATATATTAACTCCTTATCCTAATTAACTATGCCTATCTGACAATCTCAGCTTACATGTGATGATAAAGAACGGGAGATGCGAGCCGGCGGTCGTATGACGTGGTCGAAGCGCGGTGTGGGGTCGGTGATGCTAAGTTATATTTATTGCTACACAGAGCACCGACCCGGCGCTGGCCCGCTCCCGCTCCCGCTCCCGCTCCTCGCGGCGGTAACTCGCGCCCCGCCCTGCTAATGCAGGACAGACTGTTTAACACCTAAACTATATACTAACAACTGAACGCTGCAAGCTCACCTATAAACATTTACATCCTCGATAGAATAACCGAGTCGCTTGCGCAACGGGCTCGTGGCCCGCCGTAGCCAAGCCCCGACACTTACACATCCGATACACGCACCATTATACAAACTTTATTATGTTAATTTCTCCTTCTCCGCTTATCTATAGATATAGTTACATTATATAAATTAAAATATAGAATGAAAACTACACATTTCTTATAATATACTATGTACAAGGCATCTCTAGCCGCGCGTCGGCGACTCGTCCCGACCGCGCGAGGCCCTACGCCACCGCCTCAACACACTTACTATAAACGTTCATACAAAAACCTATCTGGCACTAACATGTATATTCATTACAAAATGTATAATATAATAATATTATGTATATACAATCACAACATAAATTTGATAAACAACCGAGAGAAATAGATACATAGCTTGGTGTGACGGACCGTTGCAGAGTCAAATCTGTTCATGTCAATCGTTTATGTTGTACTCTTTAAAAGTATTTATTAAAAAATATTTGAACTTTTTTATTCATAGCGAAAGAAATATTAATGTTGATTTGTTCTGCAGTGAACATGTTTGTCAGCACGATTGTTTATCGACGAGGGCTATGGAAGTTCCATACCGACCTAGCTCTCCTAACAGAGAATTTATTGTCACTCCAAATAACGTTAGCGATGCGATACAAGAGATCAATGACACGTCTTGATCGTGTTGCTTTGATTTCCTAAGCGCACAAAATTATATAAATCGAATGATGAATGATTTGTCCCCAAATTATTTGATATGTATACGAAATAATGTTAAGACATGACAATAAACAGGGCTTTGCTCAATCAATTGTTCTGTAACATATTCAGTTATCTATTACTTATAGGAACATATTATACAGTACACTGTTCGCTAAAAGTTTTGTCGAGTACGTTGAGGCAACTTATGACTTGCGGTCTCATTTATACGCACTCTTATTTTTTTTTCGGAATTTTACGATATACAATGATACCAATATTTGTTATTTGAACACTGAATAGAATTAATATATAGTTATCACGTAAAGCGAAACAAAAAAGTTTTTATGGCTTCAAGATACTGCCTAAATTATTTCACAGAAGACCTGTGAAGATAAAACCTATCTAATAAAAATAATTACTATTACCTGATTGCTATGATCCAGATAGCGTAAACACATAAAAACAGTATTCTTGTTGTATTTTAAAACATCATTTTACATTCATATATTCATTATTCTATTAGTTTAAAAACATTTATGTACCAGAAATGATTAAATTCGTCAAACAGACTGTTATTTAGAAAAAAAAAAAACAGAAAAATTATTATTTTTCTGTCGAGCCACTACATATTTAAATTAAATAATAATTCAGCCATGTCTTAAATTGAACTTAATTGAGATGTTACACATTACAAAGACACTTTAGTCTCTAGCTGCACAGTGATTCATGCGGCAGCTTCCCAAGTTGCCTCAACGTGACATTGACATTTCAACATATTTAAATAAATTGGTGTTTGTTGCCATTTCATCAGCTCCAGTAATATCCCCGACGAACGTCGCACTATATTTACTCACTTAACTAAACAATAAATCAAATTACACGTACCCCCTCGCGCTAAATGAACATAGCGACGTATAATTCTGTAAATTATTGCGAAGACCTACCAGTGTTCCCTTACATGTTGAGATATTAATAATATACTCGATTGGCCCACATGCGATCAAAATATTACTTTTTTGTCGTATAACTCCCATTAGACTAAGAAACGAGCAATTCGTATATGTGTTCCCGACAGTAAAACATTTCCATTGATAGGGAAGTAAAACTACAACGCAAAACACTTAAGATATGATTAGTCTATCACTTACATAATACAGAGCCAGCAGTGAATGGCTCGTCGCTCACCGTTGCCACGCAACCAAGCTCTATGTACAGTTTCTTACAAATTTTACACTTTTACATTTTTTATCTTTTTGGTCATCAATTTGGGAAGAGAACAAGATGCGAAGACAGTGTTTAGTTAGACGATGATTGGAGTATGTCGTACAAGGGCCAGCGTTGGGAATCAACGTTTTCGCAAATTTATAATGCAGTCTGCTTTTTTAATTCGTCCAAGCAGGCGATAACTGTTGGATATCAGTTCATTACTTCCACAAGACTGTAGTTTACAATTTGATAAATATTCTTATCTTATTTGCCAAGATATTAAACCGATAGAATTTTTCTTAGTACAGTTAAGTGGTTATATGGCCACACTGGCCGGGATGTGGCCAGTTTATTGCACTGTGATTTGCTAAAGTTGGCCCATGCATTACCAGTATCTGCAGTTCACACATAACAATATTTTACAACAAATGCATATAACTTTGCAGGTAACTAGATGCGTGAAACACCCGACCGGAGTGACCATTACTATGGTATACGGTACAATATTGAATAATTTCTGAGCGTCCAAACTACATACATTCTAATCGACACATAGTTTCAAAAATTATTAAAGATATCCCATTATTATTTGACAAATCCAGAATTACTTCATATACGGCGTTAAGTTAAAAACAAATTTTCAAAAAACACTTGATTGGTTTGGTGGTTGTCTCGACCTTATATAAATTTAGCACTTAATATTATTTTTTTACCCTTGGTTCGACCCTAAGGAAACGTTAAAATGAGGTATAATATGTTTTCCCTTTAAAAAATAGGCAAATTATAATTTGACGAAATTAATAACTTTGTGGTGCTGAAAATAGATATGCCAAGTAATTACAAATGGATAGCTTGAAAGTGAAACAAGTGATAAGTACGTGGGCTGTGATGAAAGCATTCATTACCGATTGTCAAGGCAGCGATAATCTGCTTTAGACAAAAAGACACTTTTCATATCACTTTGAATTAAATTCTAAGAAACTATATGCATTTTATATTGCTGGGACGCCCATTGTCGTATAAATAGCGTAACATAAGATTGTGATATTTGAAGTCTCTGTTACTATAGATTGAAACACTGGAGTCGAGTAGTCTCCCTCAGTCTCTCTCGGCGAAATAAATGTCATTCCCTTGGAACGCTCTTGAGCAGTGAGATGGCGTGACGAACGTATTGGACGAGGTGCCGGAACGTCGACGATAAGGACAGCGGACCGCACTTGCGATCTACTGCTATGAACAGATCTGGAAACAAAAATAACTATTAGTGCCTGCTATAAAAATAAAATAATACTTGTCACTTTAAGTTATTCCCTACTAGCTTTCCCCCGTTGTGTAGTCTGGTGATTTTTAAGATAAACTTAAATTTTTTGCTCCTACACTTTTTGGAAAATAAAAAGTAGCCTATGTGTTAATCCAGGATATTAACTACTTTCATTTAAAATTCTAATGAAATCGGTTCAGCAGTTTGGGTGTCTAGAAGGAACTAACCCACACTCGCAAGCTTTCGTTTTAATAATATTAATGTGCCAGGTTATGGGAGGTTGGAGTGTACAGTGTAGTGTGTAGTGTGTAGTGTGTAGTGTGTAGTGTGTAGTGTGTAGTGTGTAGTGTGTAGTGTGTAGTGTGTAGTGTGTAGTGTGTAGTGTGTAGTGTGTAGTGTGTAGTGTGTAGTGTGCGGTGAGGCTGTACGTACCGCGGTTGGCGCGCAGGCGGCACAGCGTGTCGGCCTGCTCCCACAGGTCATGCGCCACGTACAGGAAGGCGTAGTACTTGTTGAGCAGAAGCAGAGCTTGGTGCGCGTGCGCAGGCACGGAGTGTGCGAGCGAGCAATATCCCGAGGACGCCGAACCCGATCCCACCGACCCCACTGACCCCGCCGGTGATGGGGTCGGTGACAGAGGTGACACTGACTCCGCCAGCGCTGGCTGTAGACCACACACAAACGTCAATTCCTTGCTACGCGGCCTCGATCTCATCGCATAGCACTACGTTTGTAACTACTGTTCACATCATGGGAAAAAGGAACAGCTATGCAAGAAAACATCACAACAACGAAGGAAATCTTGAAGCAAACTCTATACCAACCAGTCTGACTCGCGTTCTATAGTAAGTTCCAAACCTCTTTTCGAGTAGAGGTCTATGTCCAGCAATGGACTGTGACAGTGAATGCTGTTTATATGATGTGATTTGAAAATTTTATGGATTTAACAAAACAAACTTTAAAGTATCTTATAAAATGATAGATGCATGCTAAGTAGAACACTGAAATACATATATCCCAACTTTACGCCAGCCAAGTTTCTTTCAAATTATAAGCATCAGATTTATTAACTTGAATGATTTTTATTTGTAAAAAAAGATCACTAAAAAAAATTCAAGCTAAACTAAATCTTGTTCTGAATTTTCAGAGTGTTAGACAAGCGATGATGAATGTATTATGTACTATGTGCTGTGGCGGTTAGTGATAAAGTATATAGTGAGCGGATACAGACATCAGCACGCACCTTCTGTTGGTACTCGTTGACTATCTTGTTGTACTCCTTCACTTCCCGGTTGTACATTTTGAACATGCGCAGGTACAGCAGAGCTTGAACTCGCAGGCTGTAATTAACACACATGTTTAGTTAAATTGCCTTTGTACTATTGTAAAATGTATGCGAGGGCAAAATACTCTTTTTAGAGTCTTTAATATCTATTTTAAGTGTATTTTGTTTTATTTTGTGATTATTGAAACTCAGAAAATATTACATAAAAAGTAAAAATTAAGGAAGAGTAATTTAAAATTACAAAACGCATCACTATTGGTCGAAACAAAATGTGACGTCGATAGTCAATTTATCGAAATTTTTGAGTTGCAACTCAAACTGTGTTAGTAGTGTTTATGAGAACAAATACCGTAACGCTTGATTTTTTTATAGCGTTAAAACTGTAAATAAGTTCAAAGTAACTAAAACACTGAATAGAAAACAAATACAAAATGACAATGACGTCATTGGCTATGTCAAAAGCGCGCGTAATGGAGGCGTTTGTTGGTTCAAATTTAGTCGTGTTTTAAATTTCACTTTGAAAATTAGTTTGACTATTTTCAAGCCTATTTATATTTTTTTCTATGTTCTAGAGACGTAAATAATCAGATAAAGAAAAAAAACATGCATATTCCCTATTACTGGGCATCTGGGTATCTCTGGAGGTTTGCTCTTTTATAGATTGTTATAATTTACGTATGAAAGAATCTAAAAAAACTATTATTATTTCTGAAATCCCCAATTTGTAAAATTGCGCAAACATTACACGCAGTTACACTTTTTCAAGGTTCGTATATGTACCTGTTGAAGTAAAATATTTTCTAGCCAATTTGTGACCACCTACTTCACTGGCGTTATAGCAAAGATTATATAAAACTGCAGGTGCTAACCTTAAGATGTCCAGTTTGTTGAAAGTATCGTGCGGCGAGGCTCTAAACCTCTGCGGCATGGAGTGTATGGACTTGATGTACTCGATGGTCTCGCGGTAGATGGTGAAGGCACCCTTGGTGTCCAGCTCGAGCTCCAGCACGCGGCCCGTGAGCACGAAGCACAGCACCGACTCCAGGTACAGCATCACTCGCGGCAACGGCTCCTGGGACCGCTCCGCTGCGGAACGAAGCCTAGTCGCTTCTTCCAAGTAATATCTGCCATACAAAACACACTTGTGATTTACGACCGGTCCACTATTCAATTTCAACGAGATTGGTAAAATTGCCCACTGGTAAGCAAAAAAAAATTTTTTTTTGTATTTCATAGTTTGAGTAAAAGTTTCCACACAATATCATATATCAACAACCCATAACGTCCCACTGCTGGGCTCGGGTCTCCTCTCAGGAGAGGGTTAAGGCCATACGTCCGCAAGCTGGCCAAGTGCGGGTTGGGGACTGGCAAGACAACGTTGTGGCTACGTAATCTTACCGTCGGATGTTTTCAAGCCGCCCAAAGGCCTCCAACTAAGCTTCACGACTGTTATCCTATGATAACAACCGGGACCGACTGCTTAACGTGACCTCCGAATCACAGAGACGCTCATTATAACATGCCACTAGCGGTCACCCATCCAGGTACTGACCGCGGCGTCGTTGCTTACCCTCGGCGATTGTTTCTAAACACCGAGTGCAACTGGGCTATGAGCGCCTGCTTCCACACAATGTGTCTTTACAATTCTATTATCAAATATGAATGAAAGATACGTACTTGTGGTCCCTCTCTTCGTCCGAAAGGGCGTCGGCGGGCAAGCGTTCGAAGTATGAGAAGTAGATGGGTGTCTGTCCCGTGTACGCGTCCGTCCGCTCGTGGTTCGTCGCTGCCACCTCTCCGCTCTGTACGTACATACAAATAGGTTGAGTCTAATTCGAGAGGAGAAACATTTTTGAAGCAGTCGGTTCCCGTAAGAGCGTGTAGGAATGAGTTTACCTGCTCGGTGTGCGGCGTGGGCGTGCGCTTGGGTACAGCACGGCGCGGGCGCTGCAACGCGCGCACCGTGTCGGGGCGCAGACGCGACAGCGGCAGCCGCACTATCACGCGCGCCCTCCTTCGCTCCGACACTGCACACAGACACCATGTTACCTTACCCTTGTTGACCTCGAACACAACTATATAACGTTAAAGTAAAGTTTCGATACTCACCATTAGAGGACGCCTCCTCTAGCCTCTCGGAACCTCGACCGGACTTGATTCCGACGTCGGCCTCGGCCCTGACGAACGTCCGTTCTGGTTTCTCCCCCGTGACCTTTTCGGGCTTGGATTCCACCAATCTGTCGATTGAGGCTTTGCTATCCGCCAATCGGTCTATTAACATTTTGTTGTCCAACAACCGACCCGCTTTTGTGTCATTATGGCGTTCGTGCGGAACTTTGTCGCCTGCTATCCTCTCGTTTGACGTTCTCTCTCCAGATAATCGCTCGTGAGGCACCGCTAAACGATCCATTTTATCACTTAATAACCGTTCAGAATTAGGTCGGTCGACGAGGCGATCGGACAGCCTTTCGACCGACCGCCGATCGTTAACTGTCGACGAACGATCAGACGCTGTCCGATCTAAAGGTATCCGGTCGACGATCAGTCGATCCGGTATCCGATCGTTAGAGGTACGTTCTATCGGTATCCGATCATTTGATGTGCGTTCCATTTGTATCCGATCGGAGGGTATCCGTTCGTGGGAACTTCTTTCAGCTAACCGATTAGGAAATCGATCAGTAGGCGGTCGCTCAGGTATTCTGTCTGAAGGTACTCTGTCGTTGGAGATCCTCTCGGTAGTAGGTCGGTCGTGTCTTTCTATGTCACGACGTCGATCTGGCCTCTCATTTCTCCTCTCGACTTCTTGTGGCGGTGATACTCGGGCCAAAGCTTCTTCGTTTCTTCGCTCAACAGAACGAGATCGATGTCGCCTGGAATCTTCATCGGCACCAGATTCTGGTGTTCTCTCAATAATAGTCACCTGGCCCTTGCCTTTGCCTCCCTTGCCTTTTCCTCCCTTGCCACCTTTGCCACCACCCTCATCACTTTTTGCCTTGGGTGTGAAAACCTGAAATGAATATGAAATTATTTACTGATTTGGCTGCTGAATCGATCTGTATGATTTTTATTACATAATTAGATAATTGGTTATGCAAGTGTTAATGTATTATTGTGATACTGACCCTGCGAAAGATATGCGTCTTATTGTCTTGAAGCGGTTGATGTTGCGGAGGGTCAGGTTCCACGTCACTGTCTGCAGGTGGATCAGGGGGTGGCAGATGCTGCGTGGTGGCGGGTGGGGTAGGAGGCCGCGTCTTCGGAGGGCGGCCTCGGCGCTTCTTAGGCGGACGTTCCTCTGAAGGACGCGCTTTAGGCGGCCGACCACGCTTCAAAGGCGCTGAAGGTTGTGATCTGGCCGTTGACTACAAGGAATATAAGAAAATTAAATATGTATTTTTATGAAAATAAGAATGAAAGAAAGAAGGAAGGTTAGTGGTCGGATTTGTGGTCAGTATTAACTGTTCAAGTTCAACAACACAAGATATAGTTGAAGCAGTGTCTTTAAAATAATTATATAAAGTGGTCATATACATTCATTACGAACAATTAACATGGAAGGTATAAAATAATATCTGAATTAAATTACTTACAGAATGTCTAGACATTTCCTCGTCGCTAGATGCTGTAGACACTCGGTTTGGTATGGACCTCCGTCGCCTGCCCACACCTGGCGACGGAGACGACGTCTCCGAATCCGACATCTCCGATATCGGACTCTGCTGTTCAACAAAAATAACAAATTGGTCAGGATTCTATTCTTTGTCACATCTTTATAGCTAATTAGTATGACATGGTTGGTTACATGGGCGGTAAATAAATATTTCATTAAAAATCCCTCTCTTCATTTAATTGATGGGATTTGATACATATACTATTACGTCCGATGTTTTTCTCATTAATAAAAAGACCTTATATCTATTTATATTGGAACAAGAACTCTTCAAAGCTCTAACCAGAAAGAAGTTCGACATTGACGCGGTTGTAATATTCCCGTGTAACGCGCCCACGGATTGCCACAGCATATCCTTCATCTTGAGATAATTGTACCAAACACTTAGCCTTTTCTCTGGAGGGACATGACACATGAAATTATTCTCAAAACTTAAAAGGCCGTAACGGATATTGCACTTCAACATAGCTAGTTTTATCCATTTTTGGTTCACGTCATGAGGGTGCGAGTACATTACGTCGTGAACCCATTTGTTCAACAGATCAAATAATGCCTCCATATGAGTGAGATTATTCACAAACACTAAACTAAGAACTTTGTATTACACAACAAAATAACATATATTAATCAGGTATTGTTAAAGAATTCAAGCTTGATGATATTCACTTCAAGTACTTATAAGAGAGTACACCTCCATTTCTCAAAGGTATAGAGTTACAATATGTTCTTAACTCTAAACACGAATGGATTGTACTTTTAGCGATCTCAGAATCACAACATAAGCTTATTGTTGACGCTTTATTTTGTAACGAATGCTTACTAAGATTTCTAAGGACTTTTGCAACTCGACACCTGGGAAAGGTTCGTATGTTCAAATACGTTTCTTGCATATGGAACGGAATAAGGTGACATTAAACGTCATACATTGTTAGGCTCACAATGTGTATTTGTATTATTGATACAAAACATTCATGGTTGAAGTGAAAAAGGTTATACTAATTAGTACTTATTTATTTTTCCTTCTATCACACGCTACTAATATACGGTGTTACCATCAATCACTCTCACGGAATAAGTTACGCCATACTTCAGTAGTATATGTTACTACACGAAATAGACTACTTTCATCAGTTTATCATGTAGATGTAACGTAATGTCAAAACAACTCACCGGCTTCCCTTTGATATCGGCGAGTGCATGTCTGAGTTCCTTTCCAGAATCATAAGTCTCTGGCGGATGAGCTGGAGGAGGTGCGAAGTTGGACAGAGACCACGAGGAACGCTGCGTAGGGGCAGGGGCAGGGGCGGGGGCTTGTACCGCCGGAGCCGGCGCCGGTGTTGTGGACTCCGCCGACGAAGATTCACTTTCCGAATCCTCAGAGGGAGAGGAACTACCTGAGCTAGGACTGCCAGATCCAAGCGGGGAGATAGGCCTGTTAATTGAAACATATTTGAATTGTACGTACGTTATTTTTCAATAACAAATATTTTATATCGTAACATAAGAATACTCACGGTCCTATCGCATGTGTGTTTGCAATTTCGTCATCGCTCTCCGATAATCCGAGGTCTTTATTGACATCACAGGTACTGGAAAAAAATTTTATACACCTTGAATTGACCATAAATCTTGAATTCAGCTTTTCTAACTCGTTGCAGCAATATTTTGCAAAAGTTTAAGACTCTTCTATTGGCAACTCGAAAAGTTATGTAAAGTATCAAGTTAAAGTTATAACTAATCCAAATGAAAGAAATACTTACGGCGACACTGAACGTCTTGAATTCGATATCCGGTTATCTAAACCTGCAACAATTAAAACAAATAAGTTAAAAAAGTCTACTAAAAACATTTGAAAAAGATCCAATCATGTAAATGGTCTCTAGCTTTGAGTGCAATTAAACGAATTAACATACATTGTACATTAAAAAGCATATTTAAAATATAAGTTGAATCGACTGTAAAGAAATACTATGCGATTGCGTAACCAAAGTATATTTATGCGATAGCAGCAATCGTTGTTGATTTGACATCATTTTTTTGAGAATTTCGTTGTCTGTCTCGAAAATCAGTATCAGATCTATATGCAATCGAAATTAGACTAAACCCCTTCTATTCAAAAACAGAATATTCTTTCAATGACGGAGTTACTTACATACATAAAACACATCCGAATTGAGAACCTATTCTTTTCAATTCGGTTAAAAATGACCTACACATAAAATGCAGATGTAAATTACCTAGATTCAGTTCAATACAAAGTTCTGGATACTTCTTTATAAGAATCTTTTAATTGTGGACTGAAATTAATTCGAGAATATAGCTTAAAGGTTTTAAATTTGCTTTGATTAGCCTAATTACGAAGCAATGTGATCCGTTAAATGTGTTGTTTTTGATTTACGCACTGAGGTGGGTTGGGAACTATACCAGTAATTGAATGATTTTGCATATATACAGACCGATAAGTAGCAGAGGTGTTATACACTTTAATTTAAGTGACAATTCCTTAGACTTAAGGTCGATTTTTATCTCTATTCATCATAACGATGTCTGTATTGACTATGGTGCTTCATAGCAGGTCTTTATATTTTACGAAAAGGTATAATCTTTTTTTTCCTTTTTATTATTAATTTTTGTATTAGGAATATTCATAAGTCGCGTGACAAAATATGAAACGGATATAAATAATACCCAGAATAACAATTTGTTGATCATACAAAGTATTTGCCCATACGGGGTTAGAACCCACAACGCTCAGTGGATAAATCTTGGGATATTGCGCGGTATATAAGAGATATAAATCATTTAAAAATATATTAGTTTATATCCATTTTTCTCCGAGACCTTTCCTGATCCTTGTGTATATTTGGTGATATTAAACCTAAGTACGGTCCTTATTTTATGTGTTTGTGCCTAGAGTCGTGTGGTCGGTTCAAATTGTGTGCCGGAATCCACAATGAGTATTCATTAGCCGCGACAAGGCTCACAAATAACGCTATACATAATAAATGATATGTACGTGTCGCAGTCATTCCCACACATTAGTCCTAATCGTAAAGGGCTGCATAATGCATCACACATATCCTCATAACTACTACTATTACTTAATAACTCGACTTACTAATGTCTTTCTGGTTGTCTCAAATCACTCTAATGGTTACGATAGATAACTGACGAAACGAGAATGCGTGTACTCGTGTGTTTACATTATTGTAATGTGATTCAAACTGAAATTGTCCCACTAAGTTGTCGTGACCCGTACATACAACTAAATAAAATATTTACCAAAAAAATTTTTCGAACTGAATTATTTTAGCATCCCCATAAATAGTCTAGACCACAAGTTTACGGCCAAAATGAATATATGTATATTGTGACCCTACGGGTAGTCAGGCAGGAAGTCGAATATACGGAGCAGCTCTATTGACATAATAATTGAATTACCTACATATTTCCTGCTCTATGTTGTAATTTGCTAATAGTGTCTGCTTGATATGCAAGCAACATCTGCACGCGCAAGGTGACCTTACTTCCAAAAAAACCGAACTAAAGTTTAATAACCGGTACAAGCCTACGTAATTCTTTGTCCGTTCAATCTACATCATCGCAAAGAAAAGTACTAAAATAGAATTCGATATTCAAATCTATATCCGTTGAAGGAGACGATGCGTCATAGCTAAATTGATTACCTTTGCTGTTTCCTTATTCATCTGAAATGTTGTAGATGTCGGTATTAGACAGTTCAACTGTAACATATACAGTATATATCTAAGTGCAACACTACCCGTGAGCGGTTGTTTACTTAGGCGTAGAGAAATGTAAACACAAGGCTGTGACTACTCGCGGGTTTGGTGCCGGCCGATACCCTGTCGACTTTAAACAACCTATAAAAGTGCTTTGAACTCCAAGGTGCCCATAATTTATGTTTAGTGTAAACACTAAAATTACTCACGGTTCTCAAGGAGTTTTTTAATATTGTAAGTGAAGTTAAATCGTTACAAGTTATTATTTCTTGTAATTAAAAGGAAACAGGAGCCTAGAACCTTAACACCACATAAACAGCATTCTTATAGCCCAAAAATTAAAAAAAATCAAAAAATTTCAATTTCAACGCAAATATTTGTAGGAATTGTCAATTATATCAAGTGGTTCCATAAATCATGCATATTTCATTCAAGGAACCTCGATGTTCAAAGGAAATTATTATCACTAATCAAATGATATACGATTAACGATAAATCAAGGTACAACTAAATTGTACCTTGAACATAATTTAGTTGTATCTTGAGATTAGTGACGTAGGACAGGACCGTGCGACCCACAGTCCTTCAAGGTCAGCGACCCGCAGGGTAGCGGTGACTTGTCGGTGTCAGACAGATGACGAAGCTAAGGCCTATGCGGCCGGCTTGGAAACGAACAATTTAATAGGCCGTTGCGTTCTACGCGAGTAGACGACCTCTGCGTGAGTTTGTATAAAAAATCATATACATTCATTTTTTAGAGTGCACTCTATGCTGACGAGGTGGAGTGGAATTTTTTGTGTTTATACGAAATTTCCTTTGGTAAAACTATTTAATATTACCATGTTAAAGACATTGTACAGCTATTGTAGTTGTTGGATAATCTTACGTTACAGAAAGTAAGAAGACATCTTACATAGCTTCATATTCACGGTTCTCGAGTTATATATAGTTAAGATACAACAAAAGTAGGTCTTTATGTGACTTTATATAGTTAATGGTTTCCACAAAGGTACGGCATAACTTTACAACAGGTTATTGACTTACTTTGAGGAACACATTAGAATTTTTGACTCTTAATACGACTGAATAGAACAATGGTACATTAATAGATTGTTATCTAAAGTAAGTAAACAGGCACGTAGTAGTAAGTCGTTTTAAATCTTGAGCTCAAACACGTTGGTTTATTAATAGGCCAAACAAACACGGTTAGTGGTGGAGTGTAGTAGTCACACGGATACAGTACGGAAGTTGCGCCGCTTCGGCTGTTGCCGTCGATGTGCGCTAACTTGTGTAATGACCACCCACGTTCTTAGGCTGCGTACACACTGATAAACGACTACAAGTTAAGTAACACGTTGATGTATATTGAGTCAGTGTATGTACACCTAATAGATGTGAAGTAAAAATTAGTTTTTATTCACGCACTTTTCCATATTATGATCATTTTCTTTAGAACTTTTATTTAATATCACTGTCATAACTTTGAGTTTTGATTTCTTCTTATAGAGCTATTAGTATACAATTGAGATCGTGATCGAGATTAGGAATAAAGCCAACAGCTAAATTAAACAAAAAAATCCTAACTATTCTGTCTCTCATCTTGAATCTGAGCTTAAAACTCGATCTAAATAATTTAAATGAAATGGCGTGTCAAATTATGTTCCCAATTAAATGTTCGCACACTTCATCTTTGTAACCCTCCTCACCAAACCAATCCAATGTTGAATATTTCCAATATTCCCACAAGTTCGTTGAACTCAAGTGACGTACGTTTCTCGTAGGTTCGGCGTAGAGACAGCAGACTAGACTACTTAAAGGCGTCGCTAGACACTGATCCGTTCACCTTGAAAATTTTGGCATTCGTACCTATACTTTAGACATTGGTTTAGTTTGGTAAGATTAAATTAGTTGCTTGAATAGTGAAATAATTAAGGGCTAGGCTTACTCTATGGAGTATTTAAGTTGATATGTAGGTATGAGTAAACTCAGTAATAGTACTGAAATTATGCTTTAAAATAAAGTAGTACAGGTTGCTCGTTTTAATCTCTGTATTTTACGCAGAAAACAATATTTTTGCGTCACACGAAGTTCATTAATATTAATTTATGCCAACTGTTTCCTGGTATTTTATTTTAAATTTTAATCATTTAAAACAAAATTATAAATGTCCATTTCGAATGACTTTCAAATACCACTTGATAACCTTACTTAAGTCCTTGCCATTGGCCCAATAAAACAAAAAGCTCGTTCAAGTCGTAGGTGCAGACCTGAAGTTCGAAGCCATAGCCACTTGGTGGCAAGGTCGATGTTTAAATCATTACGCTCAAGTCATCTACAAAGCTATGATAAATGATTTGCATCGCGTAAGTGTAAGTTGACCTACTACTGGTGAACCATTAGGCAAGCTATCTTTGTTTGTTAACTTACATAAAAAGAAAGAAGAGTATAAATCAACAGATGTATCTCACTTACAAGAAGGCTTACATATTCAGTATAAGAACAACAAAAGTATATATTTCCAAAGAATACCTTAATTGTCCAAAAAGGGTTATAAGGCATAAATATTCACTGGGCCGACATTCTGAGCCTCTTTGTTTACTGCAACCAATTAGTTACGAAACGCGAGACCAAAATAATCCCGCCATTGATATTTTATAACGCGTTAGGCAGCAACGCAATTATGTTGACTATCAATGAAAAAAGTATAAAAAAACAATTGTGCCATTTTGAGAGTACATCTATAGGAGCTTGGACACAAACGAAATTACCGTGGCTCGTGACGTAACTGTGAAGTTGATAAAAACAGTTATTTATAGTCGGGCTTACGAATTTTTAAATGTTATGACAAAAGATTGAAAAGATTTTGATACAAAGTGACGTCAGCATGCTACACTTTTCAAATAAGGGTTTTTAATGAACAATATTTCCGTAAGATTGTAGTTTAGTGGGTCAAACCTGAAAATATGCGATCTCTAATGCTGTATCTAGTGAATAATAAGCAGATTAATAAAATAAATTTTCTACTTCTTTTATCGGGCATAAGTTGAGTTAGAGGATTTGGACGCATTACACGGAAGCGAATCTATAGCTGGCGAAATGGTTTCTAATTATTGTGAGACCTGCAGATAGATGACAGGTGACAACATTCTGATTGATTTCTTTAGAAAGACGACGAATTTTGAACTGAACTAAGACGTGTCTCGAGTTGATGAAACAGTAGAGTCTTTAGGCAGTTTCAATATTTTTTTCCGCTAGTAAACGTTGCCTCTATAAAGTAACAAAGGAAACTCAGTCTACCTTCTCTAATTAAAAAAGGCCACCTCCTTAAACTGATAAAAATCGATATGTATACATTGTCGCAGCAACGACAGAAGTTAAAAAGATTAAAAGCGGCAAGAGTGCACAAAAACAGCATTGATTTAATTAAATCGCGTATCCGGTACAAGCGAAATGGACTCATTGTAGAGTGTTGACGACGCTAACGTTTCATTCAATAAACGTGACAGCATCACAAAGACTTTATTGTTGGTAGAAGTTGATTTTTAACTTTTTTATTTCATACAGTTGTGGAACAACTATAAATAATAAAATTCAATCTGTTCTGCTGTGAGATCTGCTCTGGTGAAATCTCAGAAATTTTAACAAATTAAATCAGTCGTAAAGCTTACTTAGAGGCCTTTGGGCGGCTTAAGAACATCCAACGGATCCAAGATTAAGTAGCCACAGCGTAGTATTGCCAGTCCCTAACCCGCACTCGGCGTGGGGACGTAAGGCCTTAACCCTCTTCGGAGAGGATACCTGAGTCCAGCTGTGGGACATTATGGATTGTTGATGATGATGAAATTATATACAAATTCAAAAAACTAATATATCCCCGTGCTAAAATATAAGATATAGTCACAAGATATACATATATAAAATATACTCAGAACAAGATACAGAACCGATAACACAAAGTGTTGTTGTGTACCCACAACACTCAGCCCATAAAAAGCGAGTGGCGATCGCTTAAACCACTAGGCTAACTGATAAGTCAAGCCTATGTGCCGCCATCCAGCCAATGTGCTGGCTTAATTCTTATAACCGACTTTCTATGAACATATAATGTCAATACGTAATAAGGCGTATTAATAACTAAGAATAAAATATGAGTATATATTATGTATTTATGTGTATTTATATATATGTAAATGTATGTATTACGTGTGTTACACAATATATATAATACAATACGTGTTCATTATATTTATTAATATAATTACTGTTTATGGTTTAATTATTTATTGTTCAGATATGATATAAACTTATGTTTAGTTTTGTGCATCTACCTTGTGTTGGCTATGCATCACCATCACCCTAAGGTCGACTGGTAGAAAATGCCTACGGCATTAAGTCCACCTTTGTCACTATTAATGTGCATAAAGTATAAATAAATAAATAAATAAAAAAATATGAGAATAAGGAATATTTATTAATGTTAAATTACCAAATGTAAATGAACAGTATTTAGAATAAACTAATCATGGGAAAGTGGTTAATGAAACGTTAATTAAAACACTATAGCTAGTATACGGACACAATGCGACTATATATAATGAGTTGATACGATCGAATGCGACGCGTGCGCATGTCAAACGGTGCTTCGCTTTATTATCGCAGAGTTTATATACTGCTTTGCACTAAGCTACTTATTATATATTTAACTAGCTGAACCTGCGGCGTTACCCGCGGTTGTTGTTGTACATTTACTAAAAGTAGTAGAGTAGAAGCTAGTTTAAAAGAACATCCTAAGTTAATGCTTATGACATTATCGACTACAGAATTTAGACAGAACAAAGCAGACGCAAAAAAGACAAAAGAAAACTACTTTTTTGTTAAGTACCGTATATAATTTTAAAATTACAAACAGACACTTCAAGTTTATTTATTTGTAGGTATAGATTTTCTCACATCATTATTGCAATTTACATACCCACGTATAAAACATGTCGAACCCTATAACAACTATGTAACTGACACAAATGACTGGCCCACAAAAAGTGACAGTTGCCGAGGTCACCACATAGACAGTAGACCGTAGTCATCTCTACAGTCAAAATAAAAACGTATTTTGTTTTATTTACCGCATTAAAATGATTTAAGCCTACGCAGTAATATCATAACAAAATTACCGAGTTAAACAATAGTAATTAAAACTTATGTACTTTTTTTTTGAACAAAAACATGTTGGTAATTATTATATCACAAAAAGTATGAGAATAGCGTACATTTTTTTGTTTTTGGGCCAACGTAACGAGGTTCTATTAAGTAGCTTTTGAGATTTTATTATCTATTATATATTATAAATGCTTGAATACTTCGATTTTAGTGATAACAAAGCAACGATAAGGTGCATGTATATTAAAATTTCGATAGAACTAGACTAGAACAGAGATAGAACTATTATTAGTCGTCGACTTTTCCGCATGCACATACTTATATCCTTATATCTCTATGCTTTACAAAGAAACCGACACTCAGCTTAGATATGTGTGTTCGATTTAAGATAAATAATAATATAAAAGATAATATTACACAATAATTAAATAGCAGAGCAATAGTCTTGAGCAGTTAGCTTCTGTAATAGCTTTGATTGAAAAACGCGCGCAGCTTGCGAATAACTGGTTCCTAAATGTTCACTGAACGTACTGTTTTAATTAACAGCTTTGTATCATTGGCTTACATAAAATCATCATAATATCGTTTGAGTTGAATTAATGAGTTGAATATCATTGCTATGAGTCAGTGAGTGGCCTTTGTGGATTTTAAAATATATGAGAATTTTTACTTAGATAATTAATACATATATGATTAGCAGCGAGGTTAAGAATACATATATACATTTTCTAAGGATGATAAAATTATATAATTAAACAAAGGTTTACAACAATAAATGTTTGTCAGTGATGTAATCGCTTACTCCCTTCTTTACCACACCTCAAGTTTAAAATTAAATGAATGTTTTTTAAATAAACTTCTTTCTCTGTAATTCATTCTCATCTAAATATAATGTCCTATTCGTTCCATGTTACATGTAACAACAAAAACGCTGTGTTTGAAAACAATAGTAGGTAGCATTTGTAAATTGTAAAAACAGCATAAAGTAACAGGGAGATATATCAGTTAAACTTGATTTATTATGCACACAAACTTAAAACAAAGGAAATAATGGCAGAGAAAGAATGTAGTTTTGAAATTTGACGGTTCTATGGAAAAAATAATAATGTATTTGAATTTAATAAATAAACACACCATAATGGGATAACTCCCTCCCCAACAGAACGTCTCCACATTCGATGAGCTGCTGCAAGAGAGTCAAGCGGTTCTGGTAACCGAAATCCGAAGTTAGTAATCCCAACATCATTTTATCACATTCACACACTTTCTTAAAGATTATTCACAAGAAGTAATCCATCCACATTCTTTATTTCACAGTTTACTTTTTAAATGTACTACACAAACACATGCTGTTTTGGCGCCAAACGGAGACAGATGCGCTCGCGCCGCTTGCCGGTTGCGACTGCCTTGCGTCTTCCGAAAGCTATTACTACGGACAGGTGGTGACAAAGGAGACCCTACTTCCCCTCTATTCAAAACTTAATACAACCGACTAGTCATCAGATCGATCGCACCATTCGTCGAGGAGCTATTCTTGACGTTTGTTAGAAGAATCAATTAACAAGCTTCTGCTTCAAGCTTTTATTTTGAGAGAAATAGTAATCTACCTTTATATCTGGTGAAAGATGAATGATTACCTTCTTTTATGAATAAATTAATCTTCTAAGAGTAGAGGATTCAAACACAATCCCTTCTTTTCATCTCTAAGATAAAAAATCAATAAAGAACAGAGTACTGCAATCGAAATTGGTTAAGTGTATCTATGCCCTGTGTACGTGAGCGAGTGCACGTACCACCCTCGTCCATTCGCCATTATTCCTCGCACCGTATGAGGGTGGTTGAATCGGGGTTTGATTATTCGCACATCAACATGTTTGCATTTCATCGATCGATTTTGTCTAAGGTCTTGGCGTTGTAGAGTTTTAGTTTAATAATTAAATTGTAATTATCAGCCTTTGATTAGTATTTTATGTTATTATTACGTTTAAGTACGAAGGCAATTAATATCACTGTAGCATGTTCGATGTAGCTCGATAAACAAGATAAGGGTACCGGTGCACTTAGTGTGGTAGTGAACGAAGCACGCGACACGATGCGTTTCTTATTTATTTGTGTCTGCGGCACGTGGGTATAGTCGGGCTTAATATTATTCGCGGCGAACGTCGCGACGCATCGACGTGCGCGAGTGTACTGACCGCGCGGCTTTAGGACGCGCGTCATCCGTTGCACATGATTGTACATATTCAGTATTGGAATAGTAAGGACATGGCTCTAATTAAAAGCTAATATTCATACAGATGAATGATGAATGACGCTATTAAAATTATATGATTGTTATATAATTATGCAGAGGACAATAAACGTCGTGTTATAGCATATGTTGAGAGTACAGCGGTATTTAAATTCTGACTTATATAAATTAGAAAGTTGAGAGTAGTAAAGTATACATTAAATTTAAGCACTCAATAAAAATAATTTAGGTAAAAAAACCGTTAACGACACATGGCAGTAACGTAAATTCTGATGGACGTACATATAAGTAGATTTATTATGTAAAGAGTAGACACAAACTCATTGACAGTGTACTGGGTAAGTGCACCATACACGGCGCAGACAAACCCATCTATTTCCGTATTCGACAGACATTTCAGCTATTCGGCTTCCCTTCACCCACCCTGTTACAGATACTAACTGTTATATTCTGTGATCACATTTGTGTTCAACTTAAGATGAATATTAATTCTTGACTAATAGGATATTCATTTGTTGAAATATCCTCTTTTGTTCTTCTTCACTTTATAATAATAATTTAATTTAATAAGACTCTTTTGAACTTAACTAAGTATTATTGTGAATCTTTTGGATAATTATTGGGTGTGGCAATTATTTATTCCGCATCCTCAGAATTTGCAAAGATCTAAAGTAATCAAAAGATGCTTTTAAACATAAATTTCGGGTTATGATATTTAGGAACCGAAGATTAAACTTTTACTGTGAGACGAATTATGATGAATATATTTTGAAAAGTTTGTATTTAACTTAAGGAAAATCAAGTTCATCATCGACGTAATCACACAATGAACTGTAGGTTTTCGCAGTATATAAATATCTAAATACGAATCATATTAGGTGAACAATTTTATAAAACTAACTTGCGAATAAAGTCACTACCAACGCTTTGAGTTCTCTTTATGAAAATATACCGCAATTTTGCGTTTGAAATTTTATTTTGTTTGTACAAAGGATACTAGTTAAATGGGTTGATGTTCACTAAATTAAAACATTGTAACAATTATGTAAGTGAAGTACTTTTATCTAAAAAACCTTTTTTATTTGTATTGTAATCCCGCGCGGGATGGTACCATACATTATATGCTATGCCACCCCCTGAAGAATTAAATAAAAACACTATTACATGAAACAACTAATTCTACAGTTCTTTTATTATCAAACAATTTACAATAACTGTAATATACAACAATTTAATCACGTGATCCACATTATCATCAACTCTCATTCACAATGGAGGGGCAAACTCACTACCCTAAAATTAATATCGCAGTGGCTACTTAAACATATCGCTTCAACGAACCACCGGGTTTTAATTCATGTGCATATCTAACTTGATCACATTGGTGTCACTTATGCTCGTGAAAACTTAAAGAGTGCGATAATCGATGCTAACTTCTTCTATACCCTTTATTAGATAACTAAAATTAGTTAGTTTCTTAAAACCCTAAAGTGTATCTAATAGTTATGATACGAATCAGTAAATTTTAAAAGCACTAATGGTTGTTTTGCCGCCGGTTGAGTTTATACACGTGCAAATTCACGTTGCGCCCCTCATCCGGTGTTTAACAGGGGATGGAACAAGGTCAGACTAACGTAGAGCGTTCTACAAATCATATTATGTATTTATAACACATTTATATCACTTGCACCAGCTTATTGTGAGAGAAAGGTTAAAGCAAAATCGGATTAACAGGATTATTATTGTTTTAACCGTTTGTAAATAGTTAAAGTGTTGCAACAATGTAGTAGTAGCGCCCATGTTGAATTAACGAGCGATAAATCACTAGAATAATCAATACACGTCACGGCTTGTTCCTTCATTGACTAGCCATACTGTGTATACATGTATATATGTTGCTACAGACTAACGATTTAGCACGCATAGACTGTATAAAAGAAGCAATGAAAGGTCAAATAAAATTTACTAAAAATAGTTATTAATGATAAATATGTTCAGACATTTTAATACACAACGCCATCTAGTCCCAAACTTAGCAGAGCTTGTACTATGGGTACTAGACAACTGATATTAATACTTATATACTTTTTTTGTTAATACATACATATTATACATAGAATACACCCAAACTCCGAAACAAATATTTGCAGATCATACAAAAATTTGGTCCGACTCAGGAATCGAACCCGAGACCACTTGCACAGCAGTCGCATTTGTTACCACTGCGCCACAGAGGCAGTTAAATGATGACTAACAATTCACAGGCTCATAGAAGTTTCTGGTTGTGTACTTCAACCAGTGTGTTAGTAATGGCGAAATGTTTTAAAAATTCCATTTAGGAAGGCTTTTATACGGCAAGCTTTTAAGGGCACCGCAGAAATTACCCAAATAAAGGTCGAGGAGTCACAAACTGAAAAAAATACCTCTTAACCGGAAAACGAGAAGTGTAAGACCTCGCTCGACAATACTGCTTCAGTTTTCAGGCGGCATTACAGCACTCGGTATTAACTCGGGAAATATAAGTAACACTCGAGTTCTTTTTTATACATAACGGTGTTAGTATAGGGTCATTTTTATAGTTATTGAATGATTTTGTTACGACTTTTATCAGTAGTGTTGTTTTGTAAATTAATGACGAACATAATTTTAGGAACATTGGGTGGTTACTTCGCTCTTGTTGTTGCGAATCATCTTGCATATTTGAAGTTTCTAAAATTGTTCCCTAGAAAGTTAAAACTTTGATTACAGAATGAATTTTTAATAACTTACATAAGAACATTTTTGGTATGCACATTGCACCTGTCTATTTTAGCTCGTGCTCTGTTTCAGTGAATTGCTATTTTGGTATTTTTATTTTAATTCAACTAACTACATCAAAAAAACTATCATAATTAAACTAACAGGTTTATCGGAGTCTATGAACATAGACTTCTTTAAAAAGCCGTATACTCGTATTTGACCGACATTGAAGCGAGTAATATTAAATCGGTGTGACCATAAAATAGCAGTATGAAAGGATAGATAGGATGTAAAACGTTAGTGTCTATAGACATTGCGTAACAGAATGATCGTCGGCCATCAAGCTCGAGGAAGTGTATGGTGGGTGGAGCAGGTCATACGTGAATTGCATTTTAATGCCGTACCCGTATAGCCCCGTACCTCAAAACTCTCTATTATTGTGATAGAAACGACTACAAAAAAGACATTTTCCTTCTGTTTTTTAAACTTGATAAAAAATTTCTTATCCAATACTAAACAAAAAATTGGTCATACTTTACAGGTTTTAGTTAGAAATAAGCATCTTATTAAATTTTAGAAAATATAAACAATAAAACTTTTAATTTTGAGGCGATATGAAGAAAGTTTTGAGACGGTGGATTTTATGATTAAACAACAATTCGCTATAGTTTGATACATAACCTATGGCCGTTTGATACATAACCGCGCCCGTACTAGGCGCGGATTTTGTAAACGACTCGATGAAAGAAAAACAGGTTCCGACAAATTTGAACATAAAAATCCTCGTAATACCACGCGAACCAATATTAATCTCTTGCTTACAGACGATTTTAATATTTACTTTGTTACCGAAACCTAGAATCCAGACGCAATGTAGACGTCCTACTTTCGTATTTAGTTCAACCCCAAGATGGCTTCAGCATTTTAAATAGCATTTATCATCGTGGCTTATAAAATGAACGAGAAAAGCTTTTTTTTCTAAAGATCTAAGTAAGTGAACGATTCGCAGTACGATAAAGAGATCGAATAATACATATCTATCTACTAGTCAGCAAGTGTCAAATTCAGAGTGGGTTATGTCGAGAACCCATAGTTGTCCCCCACTCACATTTCTTTAGCCTTTTTATCACCCATACACCCACCTATACACATAAGATATGGTGACATAGAGCGCGAATTACCTTCCGGAATTCATTCTTACAATGTCTTTGTTCAGAATGTTCTGAGAATTTGGTGTTTTTGCAAATTTCAATTTGAACGACGAATCCAAAAGATTTCAAAGTAATTAGTTATAATATTACACATTCAATAGTAGCCCTAATTTTGATGGATGCTATAAAGAATGAGTATTTTTGATACTTTACTTGCTATCTAATTAGTTTAGGTCTAGTCTGTTTTACTTATTATGCTTTGCAGACAAGACTACTATTGTTTTGTGTACAAGAAGAGGTGTTAAATATTTTAACAAAGTAAATTAAATTACGCTTCGGTGTTTGTTACTACAAGTCTAATTTTTACTGTTTTTATAGAATAAAGTTAAGACTTTATTTCGAAAACAGTTAATCTAAAATTTTATAGGTCTAATTAGGAAGGACTCAAAGTAAAAAGGAATTTGTCTCATACCACTTTTTTTCTCTCTATTCATTATATGTATACACTAAACTATATGTTTCTAGATTGAATAGTGCACAATAGCGGCCAATATAATCTAAATATGTGCATATCAATACACTGTTAGTAGTGCTATCGGTAGTAAACTAGTAACTGCTCTCGAAATAGATGTAGCTACATTTGTGTACAGCGTAGTAGAGCGTAGTATGGGCGTCACGGCCGAGGACGAGGGTGGGCCAAGAGTGCCCGCCGGCCCCTGTCCCCCACACCCGATCCCTCTCTGTACCTATGCTCAAAGATAGATGGCGCTCTGAGATTAAATTGGCATATCGAATACACGATTTATTTCGTTCACCGATCTAAATGAAACATTATTCCTTTGAGTATAATATAAAAGTCAACTTTACATAGTTATACACCAAATATCACTTACTGACGAAGTAGAAGTTTATCATTTTCTTTGTGTTCTAATAGGACTGTTAAACAAGAAGTTAGATTTGGAGGAGATTTAGTATTAAAATGTTACCTCTCTTTTTAACTTCTAAATTCTCGCAACCATCCAAGAACCAGTCCCGACTACGTATGGTAATATTTTATTCATTGGAAAATGGTCCACTGATTGTTGAATGCAACAAATTCACCGTCAAATTCTCATGTTACCTTGAACAATTTTTAGTAGCTATCACATAATTTGATACTTTGAATAAATAAATGCTTATTTAGCAGATGTAAACTATCAGCTGCCTTAATTGATTTTAATACACTGCGCCATTATTTGCGTAAAGTATAAACAACATTAGTAAAATAAAACCACAGTCTGTCCTTTGCGTTAATTGAATGTTTCATGAAATAAGTATACTTTCGAATAAATAAAGCTGTCTGCGGAATTGAACAAATTCAGTTACTGGGTGAATGGAAGCTTTTTCAGCGGCTGAAGATGAGCCAAATGAAAAGTTCGTTTCCGACCGTCTGTCGGCTTCAGCTCAAACTTATCAAACAGATTAATAACTGAACCGGTCTCGGACTGAAATCGAATAAACCTGTATTGACATTATACCGATAACGTACAATAAACCGTTGTCTTGTTTTTTGTTTTTGCATAATAATCTAAAGTGTATTAATTTGAGTTCTCGTAGATGTTTGGATCAAAAAGAGTTTTAAAATTAAAATATTTACTATTTTATTAGAATAAATGACTGTGACACTCGTATTTTTGAGAAATACCATTGGTGTATTTGTAAGGGTGGGTTTAGATTAAATAAAAAAAGAAGCTAGAGTGAGAACAAGAGCAGATTCTTAATCTTTTAGAGTAAACGAAAACTCGTTTTCAACGTTTACACCCAAATAGCAACGAGCAAGAACTAGAATTCTTAAGAAGATGCAACTGTTCGCGTGCTATTATGCTGTTTACATCAAGCGAGCGACTTACCTAGAATATTCTGTAGAATCTTTTAGAACGTAGATAGCAGACAGAACAACGAAATAATTGTCTGTGTCTATTTACACTAAATTTAATAGAATGAGTATACGCTCGTCTGATGTAAATCGGCCTTTAGTCGAATAAATAAATATTTTCGGACATTTTAACACACAACGCCATCTAGTCCCAAACTAAGCAGAGCTTGTACTATGGGTACTAGGCAACTGATATTAATACATATATACTTTTTGTTTGTAAATACATACATATTATACATAGAAAACACCCAAACCCCGAAACAAATATTTGCAGATCATGCAAACATTTGGTTCGACTCAGGAATAGAACCTGAGAATGAGCACAAAGTTTTGCTTGTTTTATGATATAAACAAATTTCATAGATATTTCAAGGCTCATTAAAGATACCATGATATCTCGTACCGAGAACGGTAATATAACAAGAGTGAATCCCCTTGGTAGGCCACCGCGCCGCCAGATACCTATAGGTGAACAACCGCAAATGAAATCCCACCGACTGTGTACAGACTGAAACTCTAAATTGTTTCATCGCTCCACCCGCTTTATAACAATGAATCAGTCAATTTGAAAAGTTAAACCCGCAATTTTTACAATCCATTATATTCCTATATTTTGGAGTGCGCTTGTATCCTTTTATTTTTATCCGATTTGCCGTTTTCGATGTTTAGTTACAAATGAAGTATTTTTTCACGAATGTCTAGAAAAAGTAAAATATAGAAAAACAATAAAATTATGAAGTTTGTGTAATTGACGTGCATGTTTTTCTTTTTAACGGAATAGGAGGCAGATGCATCGTTTGATGGTAAACGATTACCGGTGGCCCTGGACACCAGAGTGTGAGTGGCGTGTGCGAGTGAAACATTGCGCAAGCGCTGTTTCACACTGGTTTTCTGTGAGGCCGTGGTGGTCTTTTCGTCAGGTAGCCGCTTAATTTTGAGAACTATAGTCCTCGTTCTCATGTGCATCTAATTCTTCACCAAGGTAGTTTCCAACCTACTGTAATCTATATATTACGTGTGTGTATTCTGTTTTAGATTATATAAAACATAAACTCTAAATATCTATAAAAAACGATGGAAAAAAACAAAGTATACGAACTGTGATAAAAGACTTGAGTATTTGAGTCAGGATTTAAGTAATCAGTATGCGAGTCGAGTGTTCTGTTCCGCACTCCTATCAATGCCAAGCAGAATAAGCGCAAAAAAGTTAAAAAAATATAAGTATAAAGAATCATCTACATTATATCGTAATATAATCATCATTGAATATTTAAATCTACCTATCAAGAAACACACACAGTATGCAAGTCGCAAAAAATAATGAAAGGCATTGAAGCAATTAAATTGTTATCACTACTATTTATATTTATCGAGCCATTATCAATACAAATACCTATGTAACACACAAATACTATAAGTTTTTAGAGTCATAGTTTAAAACATTTTTTTAGTCTTCAATATAAATTCTTTCAAATTTTCAGCGGCAATGGTGTAATGTCACGCAGTGCCTTGGTGAGCACACGACAGATATGTACGTCTTTATCTATCTCACCCATGATATATAACTAAATTATAAATCTATTTATATATAAGAAATTCGTGTTAGTTATACTATTTATAGCTCACGAACGGTTGAGCCGATTTGGCTGAAAATTAGCGGTGAGGTAGCTTAGAACCTGGAGACGGACATAGGATACTTTTTACATAGTTTTTCTTTTTTAATTTGCGCCTCGGCGTGACTCGGCTAGTTGTATATAAAAGTCACTCAAGTTCAAGCACGATTAGGATAATAACAGTAGGGTATTTCAACTTCCAAGAAACTAATTTAAAACTAAAACGCATTCAGACGTCAACTAAACCATTTCTTTAGGTTCATAAGATCGTAGAAAGTCTTTATATGTATGCTCGCCCTTTTTGACTCATTAATCCCTAGTTTTGTTTATAATATTTAAGGGTTACGTAAGATATGTTACATGAAAGCAATGGTAATGACTTCTATCAATGAAGTCTCAATGGGATGTTACATGAGTTATATAAGCGGTATCGATCAGTATGTCTCCAAACTAAATTTTAGAGTTTAGATTAATTCAAAATTTTGATTTACAATCAACCAATCCAGGGAGGTATTGATTGGTGAAATATGAAAAACATATAAATATAAACATACGCGGACACATAAGTATCATTTAGATTAAGATGATGGAGGGATATTTAACATTTTATATGTTAATAATACCAACATTCAATATTCAAGAACAATAAAATATAGACGAAGCGATTGGAAATTCTTAACTTTCAACTCCTATCGTCACCAAGCGCAAACTTGAATTACAAACTTTGTACCATTATAAAACTTGAACTAAGGCGAGCGAACGATCTTTTATTTTTCTTAATCGTCTATGAAACGAGACACCAAAGTAGAAATTAAAATCGAAATTCAAACATCAACCTTCTATCTTGGCTTATACCCCTATTACCTCTAAAATAATTTTATCAAGTTTTACGAATTTATAATTTTTCTTACCGTAAAAAAAATTGTCTCAGTCTTTTACCCTTGCTGTTTAAAGGAGGACTTTTTCTAGTTTAGTTTATTATATTTAAACTCCTGCTCTATAATTTTCAAAACGAGGTCTAACGAAAATATTGGTAAATTATCGGAAATCATGAAGTATTTTAGTGTAAACCAATTTCTTTATTACCAGTCGGGTACAATCTGTCCTCTACCTGACAATAGCAGGCTCGAAAAGTTAAGTGTGTGTGCAAGGTGAACCCACAAGTAATGCGGCACAAGTTTTATTACTTATATATGCGTATAGAAAATCTAAACAATAAGCAATTTAATGATCATTTCTATTTCTCCAGCAGTTTAAACATTTAATTTCCACGGTTGAAACCATTCTGTCTCGTCCACAATTACTTGGCGCAGTACTTACAGTTCTAACGGTTCGTATACTGCATCGACATGGGGACTAATGCTATACTATACTTAATGGACATGCTAAATTATGCCAGTAACAAAGTAGATGAGAATAAATACATTAGAAATGGACAGAATTTGAACACGTGGCATAGTGATTATGCAAGAACTCGTATCAGTACTTAATCGTATTCAGCAACAGTTTTATATTATAATCACTTTAGATTTTATTCTGGTACTATGGAAGAGAACTTAGTTCGTTTTTTATGTATGGACCTGCCGAAATGACTCTACTATGCCTGATGGAAAGCATGGTGGTCACAACACTCATTGCGAATGCAGACATTGCAACAATACAGCATGGTGACCCACACGATGGCGGCCTAGTGATGCTACTGCATCATTGGGCATAAATTGAGCCGGTCACTCCGTGCTGAAATCAGCGTGGCTATATCTTTGTAGCGCATGGGTGTTCTCTACACGTGTATGCAAATGATTAGTACAATGTGATTAACAAGTGCTATACGGATCGGAGTCTACTTTGAATGATCGATTTAATGAAATAAGACTATTGCTTAAAATCAATTATCAATTCTTTATAGTTCTACTCAGCCATAGAAGCCGATGTGACTGGACTATTAATCTTATCGATGATTTTAATGATATTACTATCTTAAACTTATATTTACAACAGTTCTACTTAACCGCAAGCCTCAATTTTTACGCCAATTTGTCATTGAAGCGTTTATCTCTCGCGATATATTCTCTGCATAGAAATGTGCTATTCAATGTGAGATCAAAATTAAAATTAAATATTTTGTAATTGATTTATTGCCAATGAGAAAATTCGGTACGGAATTAGCGGTATTATAAGCATTTATTCATGTGATTGCTTGTTTCCAGCATATAATAATTTTATAGTCCATTCAGTATAAAAAAAATCTATGGTTTTGTTCATAATGCTCGACAAAGCTTTTATTGGAACTTACCTAATAGGTTATAACGCATATTAGCCTCTTAATAATGTTTTAATGTAAAATATTCTGAATTAAATTTTGTGTGATTTATTTGAATGCTGGTCTACTTCACATTACATTAGCAAAACTAATATTATATTTATGATGCGGATTTTCGAAGCCTGATGAAATCATCGTGAGATTTGTAAAGCATATATTTTGAAAATATATGCTTTAAAATCTGTTAAACATTATAAAAAAGCTTCTTACTTTTATTGTAAACCTGAGTTAGGCTTACCTTACTTAATTTAAATTATAAGTTTAAAGTTCAAAAACTTCATATACGGTACATTTTGCAGACTAAGTTTTAGTAGTACGACTCGATTTATTAGCAATACAGTTCTCAGGTTAGTTGAAACTGTCCAAAGTGTATGACTTAGAACATCCCGAGACCAATAATTCGATTTCAAGTTCGAGAGATCTTTTGACAAAGTATAAGTCTCAATTTACGCTATTGACTTTAGTACTTAAGATTTTTAGTCTTTGTATTGTTTTGAATGGGCGGTTTTTAGATTAACTAGGGCAGGAACCACATAGGAATGTTCCGGAAAATTTTGTGTGACAATCAGAATAAACGATGATTGGCCAGGTTTATCAAAATAATTTTCAAAAAAGACTGATACGTAAAAGAATTTATGAAAAATATGATATATCATTTTTATATATTTAGCATGGTCTGCTATTATCAATCTTAATGTCTATAGCGATTAAAATTTGTAACCAAAATTGAAAGTGTCAACTTTAGGATATTTGTCGAAAACAAGAGAGATTAATTTATACGTTTCATAAATACAAAAATACGAAATGAAATGTAATAAACAGTAGGGATAAATCTCAACCCATCTGTGATTGAAACACTGATAAGTTACCATCAACACGAAAATAAAGTAAGTATGTAACAAATGCCATTGTCACATTAAATGTGTTGCGTATTTAATCCAAATAATGGGCTAGGTTATTTATTGCATTCTACACACACATACGTCGTTCAATAAAGGCTACACCTTTTCAATGACCTAAATACTGATTTATTTATCAGTACTGAACCCTGCATATAACTCATAGGGGCGAGGGTGGTACAGGAATGAGGTAAAGAGGGAGAATGAGGAGAAACGGAAGATGCGAACAGGAACACTTTTACGATTTGACAATCGTAAAACTTGGAAAACAATTCTGTTGAATACGTTATTTTAGAGAGTAAATTCTATTGCCATATATTTTTGGGAATATATATTTCTATTTTAAACGATTTGAAACAGAAAGTTACTACAATTTTAAAGTTATTACGTTTTAAAGATTAAATTATTTATATCTTTCAAATAATTAGATGCATTTCTTTTCCCCACTGTTAAGATACGTCCCTGAGTCCTGAATATACTCCGCAATACAGTCCATCAAAGAGGCTTGAAGCCTTAGAACCAATGCTTAAGAACATAGATAGTGTAAATAGAATCGTAGAATCGTACAATAAAAAGTCTATTTTAGAACGATTCAATTTGCAGACAGAAAAAGGAGGTTTAGTCAGTTTTTACTAAATAAAAAAGGAATCTAATTCGCGAATCTGACTCTCGTTCGTGTCACGGACAGGCCTACACCGATTTACGTTGCACGCGACTGCCGCTAGCTACCAATATAAAGAGACTAAAAAAGGTTTAACTTAGCCTTATATTTCACAATCGACTATATAGAGTCTGACAAGTATTGTTAAAATTATGTCCTAAACCTTTTAAACTAATATAAGAAGCATAGGAACTAACGAGAATAAAGTTTGATAAGAGTAATTTCCGAGTAGAAAAATAACCAAGCGACCCAGGCTAACGGAAACCACTACAAGCCCAGGCAAACATTTAGCATAACTTTTTATTAAGTGCAAATATTTTAAGAGTATTACTAGCTATTAAACTGTAAAAGTAAATATTTATAGAGAGTAGAAGTTGTTATACTCTGGATTTAATGAGAATGTCAAGTAATAATTATCGCAAAAAGAAATACGTTGAAAGCTATGCTATACACAAACTGCTTGTTATCGCGAGCAAACCTACAAACCGTACGATTTTAATCGGCTGCCGGTAGTTTTGTTTTTACTTTTCGTCACGTAGTTGTGACTTGATCGGCCCTGGCTGCCGCGCCGATGTAAATCTATACCAAGTTATTCATAAAAGATTTCGATTTATTGAATGGTCTTTCGAACCGATTCTTTGAGAATGAATATATTACAGGAACAAAGGATTATAAAATCAAACAACTTTACAAAAATAAACTTAAATCTTAACTTCAACTCCTCATGAATTTTAGTTAACTTTCGCTTACCAAGCTACGGACAAGTTAGCAGCTTAGTATTTACTATTTATTTCCTGTAAACTAGTAGTTATAATATTATACACACTGCAGTGCAAACCCATCCACTGTGCAAGTGATTTGGTATATTAATAATAACAAAATGTAGACAGTAGGTAGGTAGAGCGGATCAAGGCAAATATATCAAGGATCAATAGACGAAATCGTCCACATAAGTAACGACTTTTTATATGGGTAATCGACATTAAATATGAACAAAACTTAATATTATTACATTAATGGGTTACATAAAGCAGTAGAAATCACCTTAAAATGATTCGGGTTACGTGCAGCTCACTTGTATTTATTATAATTCAGTGAGCAAGAACAAATATTTTTGCCTGCACTCGTTTTATGAGCAAACCATTCATGTGTGAGTTTGTGTTTATGTGTGAAATCTGCTCGTTGAACGTTTTGTGCTTTTTTTACAATTTATTTATCCGCGTCGTCGACAGGTGGCGCTGCCGGGCGATCTGTGCCCGCGATAAGTGTAAACTGGCTCTCAATATTTCATTCCACATTTTATTTGGTTGCAGTGAATTGTTTACTGAATGCGAAGGTATTGTTAGAAGAGTGTTTTAGTATACATATTGTAACTAAACGGCAAACAAACATGCGCTTCTATTGGTTGGTTTTACCTTATTTCCTTTGGCATTACTCACACAATTAACACTCGTTTTGGATGTTTTACATCTTGACGTAGTTACGTAATGACAGAAAAAGGTTTAAGTAGGTATGTTTATAGAATTACAAATCGCCAGTGATACCAAAAGTTTAATTATATGGAAATTTTTGAGACAAACAATGGGTAGGTATTCGTCGAACGAATTAATCAGCTTTGGTGAACTACAAAGTGCTAGAAAACTTATAATTAATAATATATACAATAATCTGAACTAAACTCGAGCTAGAGAGCCTTTACTTGCAGACGACACTAGGGAAATAACATGGCGAATATATGATTATTTCGTTACTTACCGGGCTTAGGAAGAGAAGTTTTGAGATCGTTGGAGACCAACTGGGGGTTTTCTTGTACCTGTAAAGTATACATATGTTAGTTGATATGAAACGAGGGAGAGAAAGTCTTAGAATTTACACATAAAGAATTGTTTACATTGATCATATCATTTACGTCACAGCGATCTGATCAACTGTAGTTTGCTATCGCTGGTTGAGGTATAGCGTTTTTAGTCCCTGACGCAAAAAGGAGGGTGTTTTTAGTTTGACCGCTGTCAGGTCTGAGATGAGATTTTCTTACACTAATAATGCAGAATTGCAAAGTTTAAAGTGAGTACAGTTTTTGTCACTAAGAAAATCTATCTACGCAGTAACTAAATTATCTGTGAAGGTTTGTACACCATAGTCAGAAACAAGGTTATTGCTTCAAGACGCGTCACACTCCATGTGACAGAATGGCGTCTTTAGTTTTGTTTTCGATTTCATAGTTTTTATTGGTTTCTGTATCATCAAGTTTTACTTAAAGTTTTTTTTATTTGAAAAACCGTTTTGATTAATATTGACCTGTTAGTTTATTCATCATATACAGGGATATCTAAAAGGTCGGTAATTCTTACTACAATTCAATGCTGATTTGATTTCCACCCAGGGCAGTGCACTAATTGTGTGGAAGTCTGGAAATAGATTATGTGCCTAAGCACATAATCTATTTCCAGACTCAGAGGGTTAAGATCTTACCTCACACCTTTTATATTTAAGTTAGATTACTAAATTCAAAAATATGTCTCCTCATTGGTTAGAAAATGATTAGACCATCAGGTAAACATAGTTACTGTCTTTAAAGAATTCAGTATACAAACAGATCGTAATAATGATAGAAAACCAATTTAAATGTCAGATCTAGAAATAAATCCATAAAGTATTCCTCTAAGTTAAAGGTTGTCAAACGCAAATATCTTAACAAAAATCCAATAAAATTCTGACGTTGGCAATTCTAGTTAGGTACACACTTTACGTCCCGCGCCCAAGATAGAATTTAGAATTCCATATTACAGCATATAATTGAAATTACATCAGTTGTTTTTTTTGGTGTATTACTTTTTGTTGCTACATAGAAATTGCATAAAATCCGACCATAATAAGCTCACGTTTCATTGCTATTGAACGTTCATTTACATAATTTCCATACGAGGAACCGAGCGGATTGAAATGAATTCTTGCAACAGCAACATCTAAAGAGTATGTAAATTGGTTTTTGTTTCCGAAATTCATAATAACTGAAAATAGAATTCACTAAAAAGTTTAATTAAATAAGGACTATTCAGCTTACAACGAAATGGTATTAAATAAGGAAACTACGGATATAGAACTAGGACTTGTATATTTAGCAAGCTTGTTATTCTATTCATGGACACAAAAAGGTGGATAATATTTGGGAAAGTAACATAGCACGTTGACTTCCATTCCTTTCTAGACTTCGAAGACTTCTTAAAAATTAACTTTATAAACATTGTAAACTGATATAGAAGTTGCATTTAATTGTCTAGAATATTTTACTTAGAACCTTTTAGGTTAACCTTGATACCTAATACCAAAATTTATTTAACATAACACATTCCTAGCATCAAAACTATATTATAAATAAATAGTCATTTTGCCCTATTTTTTTACATGTTTGTAATGCAAGGAAAAAACGAACGTAGTCAACACTAATTTGAAAGCTTGAACAGAATGGTATCCCTCTTTGAATGAAATACAAATATTTTTTATCGTTGTGTTCGTTACACATACATTTCGCCACTTTCCAGCTAGTTATATTAACTCTGAGCCTACTTTGGGTCTAGTTATATTTATAATTCAAAAGGTAACAAATAATTTATTTTCTTTTAGTTTCTCAAATGGAGACCAGAAGTTTCTTGAATGTTGAAAACGAAGCTTGAAAGTTGTAGTTATTTAGATGAAGCATTTTAAGAAACCATAATAGTGCCTATTACGGACGAAGGGTTATTATGAGTAGTGTAGGGTATTTTTATGTCATTCTAGCTATCTAGTGTAAATATTCCACTCGATAATAGACCATGGTAGGTTACATTCTAGCGAAATATTATTTTCATAGCATATGAGTGGTAAATTCCACACCTAAGTTCCACACGAGGGAAAAATGGAAGAAAAATATGTAAAACACTGCTCGCTCTCGCGTAATTAATGTATTTTTATAGAACTAAGCGTATAAAAAGAGAATTTATACCAAGTGTTCAAATAAATAGCGCCTTTCTGACACGGTAAAGTTGAATCTGACAAAAATTCGCTCGGCAATGAATGTTAAAAAATAAGCCTATATAATAAGGTCGCGCAGCCCATTATGTGTCGAATCCTCGGGGATAGAACTTTTTCCTATAATCGCTTCAGAACTTGTTTGGTGGTAAAATTTGATCTTATGTTCTACAAAATCGTGTATCACTGCTAGTGTTTATTTTATTTTTTAAAGCCGTGTCTTGGGAAATACAGTTACGTTTGTCAATCGATCGATAGCATTGCCAATAACTTTGTATGACTTGAATCTACAATATGATTATTTTTGGGAATGACTTGCCAAAAATGTCATTTACATTTAAGGTGAGTGATTTGACCTTGTACGTGACCTTCTATCGCCTTATACCTAACGTATTATATGTTAACGACTGCGATGCTTGCTAACATTAAAATATTATATAGATTTTACGACGTTATATTTTTACGAACAGTGAATTACAATCCAATAATGAGATGGCACACAGTTGAGTGTCAAAAGAAAACCACGTGGGAGAGCCACGCTTAGGCATGAATGGGCCGGCTCGACCGGAGTGATACCACGGCCTCACAGAAAACCGGTGTGAAACAGCGCTTATGCTTTGTTTCATCGAGTGAGTGAGGATACCGGAGGCCCATACCCCAATCCTCCCACTATCCCCCTTCCCATCCCCCAAAAGCCGGCAACGCACTGGTGACACCTCTGATGTTACGGGTATCCATGGGCGGCGGTAATCGCTTACCATCAGGCGATACGTCTGCTCGTTTGCCCCTTATACCATAAAAAGAAAATATAATAGTGTGAAATACTGAAATATAAAACAATGGCAAAGAAAATAAAATAATGCTGCGAATATTATGTTACGATAAATCTTGGCGACTCGATAGAATTGAATATTCGGCAACCAGTCTCTCAAACATAAATAATGATTTTGTTAGATTCACATATATCTATGACTGGACTTTCCTGAAATATCTATACTCAAACCTCTTAGTTTTGGTCTGGATATTTATAGATATTAATGTTTGTATATTGACATTGGGTCTAAATATACAACATATTCGCAGGACGTGTGGATATTCGCAGGGCATCAAGGAGACGTTTCAATTGTGTTATGTCATCGTAAATCAAGTGGGATGTATTTTTGTCGCGCTTGCTGGGTCGCGAGGCCAGCTGCAAAACCAAGTATGCTGATATATGTTTATTTAACACAAATTTACATTTATTCATTATAATTGTTCAATATTGCCGGCACCTGAGAACATGTTTTATAGGTGTTTACATATAAGCATATTTTTTGACAATGACCTGATATTTATGACATTCTCCAAAGATAATAACAGACGCAACATTAAGATTCAGTGTTTATATCGATATTAAACTAGCTACACGAGAATAAAGTTCAATTTCAGTTTCATCTAGCTTATCATCTTAAACTATTGACTTTATAGCTCATTGCTGGACAAAGGCCTATTCTTGGAGAGCTTTTGGCTTACCTGTCGTAATAATGGAGTGCTTTATAATAATCTAAAGAGAAATGCGGTTGCATAAAGCACGGTTCAATCTTTTAACTTACTAGATATTAACTTTCATGAGATAAGATTTCTTTGGTAACCAAAGAAATCTTATCTCATGAAATATACAGCCTTTGTAGTTTTTCTTAAAATAAAATAGGTAAAATATTCCTGTATTTAAAAAAAACAGTATGTTAAAATGTTCTACCTGTTATACAATTTTTTAAGACTTACAAAGTTTATCTAGTGTTGCATGTTAGACTGCACGGTTGGCCTAGTGGTTTAAGTGGTCGCCACACCAATTCCTACTGTGCCAAGTGTGGGTTCAAATCCTCCATGGGACAACACTTTGTGTGATCCATAAATTGTTGGTGGAAGTCTGGGTGTACTTTGATTCCGTTTCATGAATGTTTGTAAAGTCCCCTGTGACTCAGGATGTATATTCCTAATGAGGGAGTTGTCATTTAAAAAAAAAAAGTAAAAATATAAAGAAATATTACTAACTATGACTTTTTACTATATCTAATCTATTATTTTGAAAATATCTTTCGAATAGCATATTTTATGTCATGACGTATAAGGATGTTTTCGCATTTTAATTACACATATATACATATAGTTGGTGTACCGACAATTTTGGTATATAATGGACCTTTACGTTCGCGCTTCAACAGAAAAAACTTTGACAAATTTAAGCGAATAGAACTCGTGTAACTGGACAGTACATGCAGACAATATACCATAAAAGTGAAGTTGGGAAGTGTATTTACATTTAAACTTTGGATTTTCAAAAAGAACAAGAGAGTTCTTCTGCTCTTTCTCGAAATCCAAAGCCTCAACAATGAATATGTAATATACTGTAAAGGATTTTAGCTTGTTTCTTTAAGGCTGGGCCTGAAATAGCTTTTGGACCAAGAAAAATAACGTTTAAGAATAAAACGTTTAGGTTGAGGGAGCTTGGGGTAAAAGGTACCGCAAGTCTCGAAGTTGGACTAAGCCACTAGTGGCTCGAGAAGCCGATATCTCTATTTGTGCTGTGGATATGTTGGATGATATATGTGGTCTATATGAATAAGTTAATGATAACTGAATGCTTACCTTATTCGTGTAAGGATTAAAGATAAACTTGTTTTCCAGTTCTTTCCTCGGCGTCGCTGCTATGACTGACAACGGCGTTGGTAAGGACTTCATCTCCTGTATAATAAATGTATATTAGTACATCTAATAATCAGTGTATTATTTCCTATTTTATAAAGTTAGTGAATAATTTATGTATTGCATTATCATAAGAAGCAGTGTCATAATTTGAAATTGATATTTGAACTTTATCATACTAAAGATTGTCAATGGGCTAAAAACTGATATGGGTCGTTTATAAACCAAGTATGAACGAAAGTCCTCGACTGACAACCTCGTTAGTCTGGCGGTTGGCGTATGCGACAGCTGAGGTCTAGGTTTCGAATCCCGGGTCGGGCTTTAAAGTGTTATTGAGTTTCTTGATTATAGTAATACTTAATAAGGGCTCGGAATTTGGAAGTTGGGGTCTTAGCCCTCGTGCCTCGGAGAGCATGTAAAGTCACGTAAAGCCGTCGGTCCTGAGTCATGTCGGATGACCGTCCTATCGGATTATGAGAGTAAGGGTACAGAGAGTGCTTATACTTGTAGAGTGCATAAACTCGTGCACTATAATACCTGCTGCGTAATTGGTTGGTCTCCGTTTAATACTGGCCGCCGTGGCTGAAATACACCAAATTCTGTACTAGGAACCTGTCTGTGAGTCAGTCAGAATGTTACTACACTTTGGTCACTGCCGTCACTAAACTATTTTTTAATCTAAGTTATCAATTTTATATAATAATAATACTGACCTTTAGTATAGTTTCGATTGGTGGTTGACTGCTATCGATAGCATGCTGTAAGAAAATAAAAACAGTTATAAATAACAGATTGTAATTGGATTAGTAGTATTGTTTAAAAGTAAGGTATCATTTATTTTTTATTTAAGGATCAAAGAAAAGGCTAAATGGAAATTGCCAGAACTTACTTGAAGAACTTCTGGCAATTTCCATTAAACCTTCAAATCAAACGCCTTAACATATTTCTTGAATATTCCTGTGCTCAAAATTCCATATCATACATTTTTTGTCGGCTTAAAGATAATTTTGTAATTAAAGAGATGAAATATTAAAAGAAACTAAAAATATCGTTAAATCAAAAATACTGTGTCATTACATTAACTGAGTGTTGAATTTTTATTTCGATAGATTTTTATACGATTAGGGTTTTTTGTTGCTATGATAGACGGGCACTACAGTTGCATTCACATAGGCCTTTGTGAACAAGATAAGTGTCGCAGTGAACGTAGCAAGAAATGCCTCTCTATTGCCATTTCAATTTCAAAAATGCAATTTAGCATTCGATTCATATTCAAATGAAATATATTTAATTCTCAACGGCGGTCGAAATGACAGAACATTGTGCCACTGTAATCAGCACCCGGTCGAAGTAATTTTATTTGCATTGAGTATAAAATGCAACGTATCTGGAGGCAAGAATAATATGTACCTATCATGTGGATCAACAGAATACTGTGACGTCACTGAATATTGCATTTATTCGTGTTTCATAATTTATTGTACACGAGATAAGTCTCGTAAAGTATCGGACAAATTTGCCATAGGAAGAATTTAACAATTTTTACGAGAACACGTTACGCCCCCGTAGCTGAGCGTTGCGATTAAATTTAGGGCCCGTTTACGGCTGTCCATACCGCATGAGTTACGACTATACGGCAATAAAAGTATTGTATTATTACTTTTGAAGGAATTCTCTACGAACTATAGATACGACATAGCTATCTTTCTAACCGCCTATCCTCTTTGTTCCTACTTCTAAATCAATACAGAAAAGAGAGGCCACACGAATTTTGTCAGACAGGTTTACAGTTTATTGAATGTAATGACCGTTGGGTGAATTATTTTTAAAGTGAAGTGTTATTTGTTACGCATAAAGCTAATCAATTTATATTAGATACATACCGCTTTGTAAGTGTACAAAGTCATAATTGATTTTAATAAGTCTAAAGAAATAATTACCATAAACTACTCTAGGTAAATAGCTTTGAAAACTGTAGATTATACTTTTCGACTTATCAAAATATTAATTACTTAAGTGAAAAGGTACGTGTACTAAAAAAGGCGGAATATTACCCCTAAGATATGAATCTTTAGGGTAATATTCCGCCCACTTGTTGGTATTGCAGGTTAACGCAAACACCTACATTGCCAGTGTAGGCGTCTGGATTCAGTTTAAAGTTCAACGGGACCTCCTACAGAGTAAATAAAATTATAGGCGTATACAATTTATTTCAGACTGGAAACGGGCAAATTATTGTCCTCTCTTTTATTTTATATAATTAATTTATTTTAGTACTATCAAAAGATGAACAGATATTAATAGAATCTCTAATGAACACACTTAATTATTTTAGCATTTTTTTCAGACTTATGCCTCATGTACCATCCTCATCATTATCACCATCATCAGCCTATCGCAGTCTACTGTTGGACATAGGCCTATCCAATTTCACGCCACTTAGTTCGATCTATGGCTCTGTTGACACGTATTAAACATCGTCTCTATGTAACCATCCTCTGTTTATGCTAAATAACGACAGTGAAAGACGCTTGTTGACATGTAATTTTGCTCAATTATATATGAATGAGTGAAAGTTTTGTAGCGTAAGACAATTACTATAGCAGGATTACTCTACTAATTTCACTAACATCACTAGAAGCAACCTTACTCTTGTGGTGGAGCTCTCCTAAAAGCTACAATAACTTTTATACAAGAGTTACCCTGTATAAATATCTATAATATCATATATAGATAAAACTCACTTGTGATTGAACACCATTAGGTATCCGAAGTGGCGGTGGTCGGTGAACAGGCGCTCCCGTTGAACTGGACCCATCGCTCTGTAACAAACACAAGAACAACATTATAATTCTGAAATGTATAGATACTCTCTCTCATATATTCTCATTCATATTAACCACTATAAAACCACAGGTTAAACATTGACGTTTGCAACGAAATGGAAGAAATTCTGAACTTCAAAAGGAAACTTGTAAGTCCTACAACAGGGAATAATCCTTTGTCGCGAGTTTACGAACATACAACAGACACGTACAAGGATCGGAACAATCATTTGTAAATCACAACACTCGCAGTCACTTAAAGAATAACAATAGACAGTTCATTAATTTTAAAGCTAATTGAACTTTGAGCTTTAATTCAAAGTGTAGAAGAAGGATAATTAACTGAGAGTTCATCAAAATTGTGTTCTCAAATCAAATTCAAGAGAGTTTCTGTAATTCTGTTAAAATCAACAGAGTCAACGGACTGAGGAATTAAGTTTATCCCCGTATGAACTGATCACAACAAAATGAAAGGTCGTTACATTTCTGTGTTGAGGATGATCTTTAAAGTTTTGTCTTTTATCACCTTCTATTTTCTATCAGCAATATTATTAAACCGTGTAAGACTCAAAGTTGGTGCTTACTATAAGATAACCGAACCCTTTAAAAGTAGAGATCAATAAATCTATATAAATAAAAAGGGATCGCCGAAATGTTTATACGCGCATAACTTTTGAGCGGCTGCACCCAGTTGGATAATTTCTTTATTCTATGTGTTCATTATCGTTTGGACAACGTTTATATAGAAGAAAATTAAAATATAATCTTAAAAGGTTTTTTTTCACTACCTATACGAAACTGAAGGGGGCATAATTACTAAAATAAGTTTTCAGAAATTTAGAAAATATTTACGAAAGAAGACACTGCCTTTGAAGTTTGCCGAGTCAGCTAGAATACAACAAAAATATGCAGTAAGATTATTCAACGTATCAAAAAGTCTGATAAACGGAATAGTATTGACAATCTCCACCATTTACACGACTCAATAATACACACACATACTAACATCAAGAGCTCTGATTTGTTAACTTGCTAACTTTACTATATCAAATGTATTCTACCATTCATCAACATACATGTAACAACTTCCCCCGAGTGATCGAACTTTGTGGCGCCGTTTTGGACTTAACAACATTAAACTTAATTACAGTGTACGCTCGCTGAATATTTCAACGGAAATTAACTAGTCTAAGATGCGGCGCTGTGGCGCAGGCGGACCGAAAGTCTTCAAGTTACTCGTAAAAAGGCCGGTCACGTATTAGATGACCCCTTTGATCAGTATCCATACGATCATACCCCTTTTAACGTGTTTGTCGCTTTAAAAAAACCAGTACAGTTTATACACCCAAAATTTAATAATAAAACGTATTTCTAAACAGCGGAAGTTCCAAAACTTGAGAAAAGTTGTATCGCCACCGGCTCAGTTAAGCATATTTTAACAGCACCGAGGAGATTCAATACAAAAGATGGTGGTATTCACAAGTTTGCTGGCAAATTTAAGTTTCATGAAAAGACCACATTTTCCTCCTTGATGTTGCTCTGTAGAACCTACACCGTAACAATAAACACCATTGTGTGCCGATAAGCTCACAGTTATAACGAAATTTCTCTCGATTTACACAACCTGCGCAGTAACGAGGCGAGGATATCTCAGTGCTCGTTTACAGGCGAGACACGCATCTGTTATTATTTATCATAGGCGGTGGAGGAGCAAACATATTGTGTAGTCATTGGCCAAATTCGGTTTTTTACCTTGTTGTGGGAGATATGGGGACGTTGGTGGTGTATCCTCACGCCGTTCTGTATTGCGTGCGCCGGCTTCTTGAACTCGCTCTCCCGCCGTGACGGAGGACCTGTCAACAATACATATATATCATTAGTATATTACACGTGACGCACACTTGACATTGGCAGTACCGCACCGGGCTAATTATGTAACACCACGAACTAGGACGTAATATTATCGTTGTATATATATGCGAGCCCATTCATGTATGTGGTGATATGTCTGTAGATGTTGGGAAGTTCTTATGGAACCATTTAACTAACGTCGTTTTCATCACGAAAAGACAAAGTAATTATTGTTTGGTGTTAACGTTTACGAGCGAGGCCTGAGATTTTTATGGATTAATAAAAGAGCGACATCACCTCAGTGTGGCAAGTCTCGAAATCATAAGGCACTTTAACTCCCGTATAACTAGAAGATGGGGAGGAGGTTGCCACCCCGGCGGCCGCCCCACGGGTCTCTCGTGAGGGGAATCTCGGCTAGGTGTTTAGCTGGTTTATGGAGATTGCGATCAGGACAAAGGAGTCCAAGTTACGACGCCTAGATTGCGCGCTGATCCATATAGTCCCCTCTAAATAGATAGCTACCTCACCTTTTTCTATCAGAAAGTTATGGAATGAGTTTTATAGTGTTTGTATTATGTGATGTGTAATGGAAACAAAGTATATTAGATGTGTGTCAGCTTCTAGCAAGTAATAGTCATAGAGATTTTATTGAAATATTTTAGGATATTGACTTGCGAGGGTGGAAAACTACTTATTAATTAATCAATTTGACGGAATTTCAGTATTCAGATCAACGACAATATGCAGCACTGACCAGAGTTCCATTAATTAGCAGTTACAATTTGCATTTTGGTGTGCGATCGCGCTCGTACAAAGGCAATTATAACGAATAAAAAGATTTAAGCTTGTAAAAGGACTTTACAAAATTAATCTCCCAAAGATAAATTCTAGCAACAATATTGTAATTTCATCGAGTTCAATATTCAATCTGACTATGTAAATTTAAATAAAGTATGTACACTAGCAGTAAGTACATACATTAAAGATGGAAAACTTATTGGTGAAATATATCGACACAAAGTGACCGAGGCTGTCACAGCGGTTGGCATACATATATTACATTTTAATGTATGTGATCCGTGGGTCAACGTTTCTAGACAACTTTCTTTGATAGATAATTTGGGATAAGAAATAGTGTCTTTTAAAAATAAAACTGAGACTGTAGAACACAATTGCATATTTATTCAGTTTGTTGGCTGTATAATCGAAAAATAAATTTAACAAGGTACTTTACGAAAACATATTGTATAGCTGAGAAGATTTCTAATCGGGTAAAACATTATTATATTTGATTTTTTTAAAGTACAATATATACTCATAGAACAAAGCATCAGTAAGTTAAAAAAATGAAACATTTCTTCTCTTGGACATACCTACATGTTGTTTAAAACTGACTGTCAACAGTTAGGCGCGAAAACAACTAGTTATTCGATTGACTTCACTTGACTGTTACTATTCATGTTCATTCACGTAACAATTTACTTCCTACTTCTGAGGTTTTTGGCACACGTAATTTGGCCAAAATTTTCGTACATCAACATCAAGTAAACAGACATATTCGACGATTTATGGTTGAAAAATTCTATCAATTCTAACAGTAGCGATCTTTGCGATAATATTTTCAGAAATGAATAACAAGACTAACTATTCAATCCAGCTTAAACTGTAAGTCTTGTCGAAAGTAGAAAAATTAGACTCGCTAAAATCAATTTCACAATCCTCATAGATTCCTTTGTTGAGGTAAAATAACTGCTGGCTAGACGATGTCGAATAGAGTACAATGTTTGTGTGATTTATCGTAGTAGTTTAGAGCCTTTTATTTGTACACTTGAAAATTCAGAACTTTCGAGAAAAAAGGCAGACTACGTCGACGGTAGCAGATTATTGAAGGCTGCTTTCATGAATACTCCCTTCCATTGGTATTGGAAAATCCAATCAAAAATATACTGCAAAATAATATTCAATTTTGCTCCAAATAACTTGGTATAACAAGGGTAATACGTCACTCTTGGCAGTTGACTGTGATTGGTGTATAACAATACGTTCTCTTTCGTAGTAAAATAAAAACGATGAGGAACATTTACACAAAAATATTTACCAATAAATGTTGTATTCCTATCGTGTCTATTACTAGTAAATGGATATTTTTCAATAAATCTTCCCAGGGTTCCAAAGAAGTCGATAGGATTCTTTCCCATAATCATCGCAATGCAATTTTATTTTCTAAACGTCCAAGAAATAGGGGCATTTATGTAGTAATGCACTTTGCTAGTTCAATCACGGAGACGCACGCTAGTAATATTGACATGTGATTGGACAATTACTATTTTCCATTACTGCTCTTGAGAACGCTAATACCTACATAACAAGATCCGATTGTAACTAAGTTACCAGATCAATTTAATTCTTTTTTGAGTTAGGTCCACAACCGAAAGAATTCATAGATTGAAATTCAGAACTTGATTCCATATTACACTTTACATGCTTACTAACTCGTACATAAAAATAAATTTATTCATTCATTTAAGTGTCGTTTCCTGAAAGTCGCTATTCACAAAGGCAGTAAGGACTTATTCCTCCTTCTTATTTCTTCCTAGATTACTTGGTGTACTTCCCCCGTAACATAAAATATAATACAAGGCGAGTTATTTTAAAGAACTTAAATAAGTAGTATACATCAACCTTTGAAATTTTGACAACCCTATTCAGACATCCATTGCGATAATTAATCACTTTATAAATTATAATAAACGCTTTGAATTCTGTTGACATAACAGTTTCATATAATAGCTGATATGTATTAAAATGGAACCAACTGTCATCTCTTATATTCATAAATATGATAACAACAGAAACCATATCGATGTGATCTATACCTTATGTATTGTACACACATAAAGGTATAATCGATGCGTACGGGAGAGATGATATACTTTTGTAATATGTGTGCTTGTAGGCGAACAGGTTGCCACTATTACCCCGATCTTATACGTTTATCCACTCTTAGTACAACATACAATGTGAACTACTGGGCTGAATTTTTATTATACATTAAATGTAATACGCGTAACGAAATCGGAAGCAATCTGCTCCTAACAAAAGGTGACCGCCATACAATGCACAGGCCCCCTGCCCTCGACGATCGACACGCTCCCAATACTACTCTCCAAAGCCGTATATAATGGCTAGTTGATTTTCTTTACTCATTGCGTTTTATAAGATGGTTGAACACTTTATTTTTTTTATATAAACGCACTGACAACACTAGTGGTCGCGAACAATAGTTATCGTATTATGTTTGATGTGAACAGTAAAACAAAAAGTGTCTGAATTATAATAACTCACACATTATGACATGTAGTTAAACATAGCGTTTATCGCTTCGCAATAATCAGAAATTTACATTTATTTTTGGGTAAAATTACTATGCTCTTCATAAGATAGAAAATTTTCAAAAATGATTTTATTTTAATCAAGTCATAAACATAAACAAGCTTGGTTTTTAAGACAAATATATTAGGCAAGTGATTATAACTATAAATTACAATCGATCATTTTCATTGCTACTAAATAAATTTTCGCTATCTAATTACAACATTGAATGATAAAATACCACACTAGTCTTTTAAAAAGTCACAATCTATAAGTTAATTTACTGCCTTCTTTATTAGATGCTACTACAAGGCAATAAACTTTTTAATAAACTTTAACTACCCCTCCGGGGAATGGTGTTACCATTAATGTCTCGCGAAATAAATTTATGAAGTGCGTATCAGCCAAGCACTTTCATAATTTTTAATCTATCATATAAATGTGTAATTACTACAAGAACTTAAAAGTGCAAGCTAATTTATGATCCATTAAAGTGCCAATAAATTCAAAACGGTACTTTCTTTGAAATAGTGTATGTTCTTGAAGATGAATTTAATTAATAATTAATTAATAATATTTTATTACATCATTGTTGTGATTATATCAAATATGGTAATTTCTGTGACCTCTAATTTTCGATAGGGATGTTTTAGGATGACTAAAACCGATGCATTTTATAGGGAACTTGCAATGAAACATTTTGTTAATAAAATCAACTATGATAGACAGATGTTCAACGAAAGTTACTGGTACTTCCTCATCGCTAATATAAAGAATATATAAGTATAACAGTGAGCATTCAGTACTAAATTTGGATTCTAATATTCGTTTACAATTTGCACGCATTAGTTTGTAAGTGATATGGCAGGTGGTTAGATGCTATTCTCTTATTTAAAAGCAAAAAGATTAAGAATGAGTCAGCTGGCACCACTGTTTGCAGGTAACCGTGTAGGGTATTTGGGTAGTTTTACTTTATCGATGTGAGTACATGTGAGGGGGAGGGGGGGAGGGGAAAAAGAATAAAAAAATGGACAGGGCTAGTCATTGAAACTCACCTGTGGTCATTGAAATATTACTCATACATATTTTGCCACGCGCTTTACTGCTTTACGTACATTTAATGCATACTTTACAAGTAATATAATGGTGCCAGAAGCGGATGATGTACTATATAGATTATAGGTTTATTTGTGTTATTAATGCGTAGATAGAACGTGGGTTACGGTACCTACATTTTAAAGTGTGAGCCCCAAAAATATTCGTGGCTAAAATTTTGTAAGCTACAACAGACGGTAAAAAGGAAATCACTCAGCTGTAACATCGCTATAATGTCTTTTAATAACTTTTCTCCTTTGAACCGGGTATGTTCGTTAAGCCGCTTAGCCGCTCGATTAAGATTTATAATAAACATTGTTGAAAGTTTAAATTTGTAAATAATAAATCTAAATCAACTGTCAACATTCACTACCAATTGGGAAATGTTATTTACATTTAATAGTCTCTCGCTGGGTTACGTCACTGGGTTCTACGAGTAAGTCTTTTTATTGAGAAAGTAATTAAATCTAAACTTATTTGGATGGGTACAAAGAAAAGTTTATTTTAACTAATACTTATAATTACGAAAGTTAGTTTGTTTTATATACTTTCACGCCCCAACTATATAACCGGTTCTCATTAAATTTTGCAGACATCCAAGGATACCAAATCATCTTAAAAAAATCCCAAAGGAATTAACGACAGATCTCTTTGAGAGTGTGGCGAATTTCTATTTTAATAAATATGTCCTTAACTTGTACCTTTACGGCCCACATATAAGCAAATACATAGAGACAGCGGTATTTTGTACTCTCTTATCTTTTCTGTTTTCTTTGCCCAAGTCATCTGGGGACTCACGTTCTTAAAGTGCGATCCTAAATTTTTGGATGATAAATACTTCGGAAAGGCATTCCTATAAACAAAAATAATAATATAATGCTGGGCACGCACTCTCTTTGTTTGTCGCGAGGTCGCATCACTTAGCACCGCGAACTTAAGCGGGTCAATGTGATTTGACGGTATATCTCGAGGCCTTTCCCTTGGTTACAAGGAAGTCAATACGTTTATTCATTCTTGCATAAATAATGTACACAATTTATAAAAGTGCCAAGCGCTCGCCGCTGTTTGCAGCTTCCTACTGCATCGTTATTTACTACTTATTGACCTTCGAGTAAATAAAAACATTGATCAAAACTTTCTAACCGATTAGAATTCTAACTGATACGTTTTAAAAGCACGGCATTTTGGACCCTCGACATAATTTATCTTTATAAAAAAAAGAAAGGCCATACAATATTTTTTATTTATCGTAACCATTTATTTGGAGATTTGCCGCTATCCTCTTAATACCCTGTAAATTAAAAGCTATTATATAAATTGATAGTATAAGTAACGTGTAAGTTTATCCTACATTACACATAAACAATTTTAGTCTCATCGAAATCTCTAAAAAGGATACTTTAATGAAAACAAATGAAACTGTAAACCACGACATGGATATAAGCTCCAAAGGACTTCATAAGTTCCCTATCAAAGTGTATTGGAGGAGGCGTGGTGCACTGTCGCCGCCAGTATTTTGTATGCAGACAACCGATTGCATAAACAAAGAGAATACACTCGAAAAAGCATATAACTATATCAACTACCTTCTATACAAATACCAAATAATATCACAAAACTAAATATAAAGACGGTATAATATTCAACGTAAGATTCAATATTAATAATGTTTGAGTTTTGCTACGCAGACAAAGTTACGACTTTGTGAGTCTTAACAAGATAAGGTGTTGTGGACCGTAAGCAGTTTGACTACAAATTTATGGTAAAAGAAATATGAAGTAACTTAGTAGAAAAAGAAAAGTTATACTATCAACATAAAACAGCAAAAACTAATCAAACGTATGATGTACAATGCATTGTCGGTTTCCACCCAACAGATTAAATCGGTTAGAAAAGAACAAAGTGTTCTTTTCCAAGAACTTTAGTAATCTCGAGGTAATTTGCAATACCCTTTCCAGTTCCCTGGTCGATAAATATCTAAGTTTCTTTCATGTGATCGTAGCCTTTAAACATATTTCATTGCCTTTACGAGAAGAAAAATCGTTATTTAGGAGGAGCTTATCTTATAATAGTCATAAAATGAGAATAAATCTTCTCATAACTTTATGGGTTGAATTTTCGGGTTGTGTTCGCAATGAATGTTACTGTTAGTACATGTTAGTTTACAATAAGTGGTGATAGTTCTTAAAAAACACTCATCAACAAGTACAAAATTTGTTGTCATACAAAACATTTATCATAGGTATTTATTACGCATATTAATGGGTACAATTTTACTTTTACCACCATTTCACCTTCATAATATGTACAAATCACTATGTACACTCAACCTTACCGAGTATTCGACGAAATGTTTTCGACGTTTTCCAACAGATTTAATCCACACACTCATATGTCACGTGTTGTAAACACATGCAAACTTCAATACGTAGAAAACGGGAATCCCTACTTAGATAAACAAAATAATTGATTTATTTCCATATCCGAAAGCACATACTTGTTCCTTTATGGTAAAGATCATATGAATGAAAATATAGAAACGTGAGATGTGTCAATACAATTATTTTGACCCTGATGATATTCAACGCGTATGCATACAACGCTTTTAATATACCTCAACATTGCAATAGACCACAAGAATATTCTAAATGGTTACATCAAGCAGGAACTCAATGCAGAATACTAGTAATTTCAGAAATTTACATATAATCAACGTCTATGCGAGGTCCCTCGAAGCACGCCCGATGAGACGTCTGGCGTCAACATTCGACCATTTGTATGCACATCACACACTGGCGGATTTCAGTCGCAACTTACTAACAAGCATTTGTTTAAAAATAGCTTTTTTCGACTTGCAATCACAGTTCTGAACACCTATTGTGTTTATTGGCAAAATAAATGAATGTGTTTAGTCTACTGTAGTTTAGTGTTGAGCCTAGCACTGTCTAAGTTTTTGCTATATGTAGTACCTTAGCATTCCTATTCTTATCCGTACCAAGTCTAGACCCTTTCCTATCTTGATCGTCCTGGTCCATATACGATGATAAATTATTTAGATATAAAATTTCAAATGAATTCGTTACGCTATCATTTAAAATAACACGAAAAATTTGCTTAATAGCCTGTTAAGTGATTTTAAATTGATGTACTTTAACTGTAATTAAATTCATCGTCTCTACGCCAACGGTCATCGGTCCAATTATTATATTAAATGATCTGCGCTGTTGCAACTGTTGTTGATAAGATATTTACTTACTTGTTTCGTTAGTTTTGTATAGACAGAGATAGGTCTAGATATTACAGAAGGTGTATCAAACGTGAATGGCGGAAATCCAAAATTCCCAGTCTCAAAGGCGAACATTGTGTTAATAGATTACAAGTGGGAAGTTGGAAGGAGGAGCGGCTAGTGTTAAAACGCTCGTCCAGTGTCAAATGGCAATAAATAGTCCGTGTCGCCCTACACGGTACTTTATGGACGCTGCGACCTTAACTCAGCGATATACTTATAGCTCTAACATATATGTTTTGGGTGTGTTTCATTTTTCTGAACTGCCGTCAAAACGAATTTCCAGGTAATAAATAACTAACTTGGATGTCCGTCATCAACAATGACCTAACGAAAGCCCAAATCAATAACTCGACTACACAGAATAGAACTATCTGGTGAAGAATGACGAGGGGAGCCGACTCCAATTGAAATTGGATAAGGCTAGGCAAAGAGTGAGAAGTAGAAGGTATAAGTAAGTAAGTAAGTAGTAAGGTCTTAAGAATCGCCTTGTAAACCTTAAGTATTGGCTATTATCTTAAAAGCTCTCAAAATCTGTTAAGTCATCTCTAAATTGTAATCCTTATTCATCAACCCCCATTTTACTTCAGCGTTTTTTTCTTTCAGAAGCAGATAAATACTTCACAATGCTAATTATGTTATCTAACCAAGGTCTACATTGTAGAGATTCTTCCTCAGTGGAGTGCCAATAGAGTGCATTTTGTTTCTGTCTCTGATTAAAGCTGAGTGAGTGAGTGAGCTGCCCGAAGTTTTTGTATACCGAGAATCCGCGATGTGGTTGTCTGGAAGAGATCACCGCGAGTGATGAGACCACCTATTGTTACCTATGTTTTAATTTTGTAATTTTGCATGCATATAATAAAGATATATAAATAAAAAAAACAGTCAATAAGAATAAAAAATTAAATAACCAACGAGGAAAAGAGGATGCGAGAAAGATAAGGCAGTAATTTAATAAAGTTTTCCACATTATACTTACTACATGGTTTTGTTTTCATGCGTAAAGATAAGAACAACGGAAACAATTACTTTTAAAGGTGTTATAGATTAATTTGACTCATGGTAAATAATATGCAATTAATCTGCACATACACAAGAACCTCCCAGGCGAAAAGTCTTCATATTAGTCTATATGATAAAACCCGATATTATATTTCAAGTAATATTATTGAACAGCAATTAAAGTACTCTTTGGTATAAGATATACGTTCCTCTAAACTGCAATACACAGTTTTGAACCACGTTAAATCTCGCTAGGTCTTCTATAAAAGCTATCGTTTATTTGTTTATTAATTCAACGCATCGTTAGGTTTTAAAACAGATTTTCTTAAAAAAAATTAATAGCTTTACTATTAGTGGGTTTGATACTTCAAAAAATCACTTGTCAACGTTCTTTTGACCATAATATAAAATCTTAAAAAAAACTCCTAATTAACAGTGATTTCCTGAATAAATAAAAGTTAAATGTCGTTTGTCGGCTTCATAAATCTGAACATAATATTTAATTAAGTAGTAATTCACAAGGGACAGTTGCAAGACACAATTATTTCTGATTACAGTTAAGTAATTACGACAGACCGTCTGTAAGTGAAGAAATATCACACACTGGAGAAGCATTATTTGTTATTTGAGGAAGCCTTTGCGCAGTCTAAACCATGTTGCCATTATAATGCAAAATATGTATAATCAATTTCATTAGTATTTTAAGGTAAAAAGAGGACATTAGTAATGGTTAGTACAAGTGGTAGAAGGTATTACCAAGATTACTATATAACCCACGGTCACGACCGCGATTAAAACATACAACCTTGACATTACTAGGTCGCATCTTATAGTCAGTATTCCGCTGCTTTTGTATTCTGACTAAATGAATGTGAGTCATGTTTTAAGAATTTTGAAGTATTGATATGTGTAAGACTTTATCGTTCCCACGCTTTCGCCGAACTGATCAAATCGGTTCCGTTCGGTGGAAATGGTTATGTTCGAGCGTTACGTACGTATTACTTCCATGTAAACAACAGAAGTAAGGACAACAAGTTGTCGCTAAGTTATTGTGTCGGTAATAAACTCTGAAGAAAAACGACTAATGGAAGATTACAGTCAACCGTTTATAACTCAGAACTATTAAAGCGGGGAGAGTGTGATACTGACTCCAGGTGTAGTTGTAATTTACTCATTTCTATTACTCTTTGTTAACATTTTAAGATCATATTTGACTGCCTTGGTGGTGCAGTGGTGGTAGCCTATGCTGTCGGACCAAATACTTGTATGATCTGCAATTTCGGAGTTTGGGTATATACAAAAAAACGTATATATGTATTTATATCAATTTTATATAGCGCCCATCATCCCTGCTTGGCTTAGGACGAGATGGCGTTACGTGTAAGATTTCCGAAAATGAACATTTTTTTAATAAATCAATATGACTAATTACTGAATATGGTAATATCCCATAAACGTGTAATCATTCTCATGGAAATCCAGTCTGTGTCATTGGTGTAAATACCAGATTGATATTCAAGGATGAAACAACAATGCATAATAATATTGACAATAATTTAATACTACTTTCGGCATGAACAATAACATAATGAAATATGAATATCCATCACAAAAATAATGTATGTATATTTAATATCAATTAATAATTCCTTACTGCCAATAAACACTTTATGGGTAGGCTACATACCCCCACGCTGTCAGCCGTGCTACCCGCGCGGCTAAAATTGGTTGCAGGCAAAAAACAAGCAAAGCGAAACTCATAGCTACCACACTTGTATATACGCTTTTGAATTAGTGCTTATTAATGTTTAAAGCTTGTCGTGTATGGTCCCATTAGGGTTGTATTTATGTTGCAGATATTATAAATTGATAACTATTATATGCAGTGATTATTCCTTTTACAATAATAGCCAATAAAATGAGTAGGATGATAAATATGACAAAAGATATTGTAACTTGTGCTATTGAATTTATCTACTGAAAAATTTGTACGCTGATAAAGTCGCTTCCGCTGTCTGTTCGCTTAGATATTTTAAACTACTCAACGGATTTGAATGCAGTATTTAGCAATAGAGAGATAGAGTGTATAATAGCAGAAATCCGAGAATTTCAAAGATTTCCGTGCGTAGCCGAGCCGGCTTACTAGCTTATAATAAACGATGAAATAACAAGAATCGGGACAGAGATCTCTGTATAGATATACAAAAGTAATTAAATGAAAGTGCATATTAAATGTGCACTTCCATTTAATTACTTAAAGAGTAGAGTTAAATTTTAACTCTCGACTATCTCGATTGGAATTAAATTCTTCTATTATTCTATAGTGAAGTGTAACTGATCGAAATTTACATATTATTTTCCATCAATATTGTTAATTAAATGGAACATAGTACAATGAGACGCATTACGGACTCATCCAATTCGTGTGAATTACTCCCCCAGGCGTACGCTCAAAGGTAGCTTGTCAAAATTTAACAGTAACAGTCAAATTACTACCAAGATCTATCCTTTATATTAAATTAACTTTTGAGAGCGAAAACAGGCTGACACATTGGAGTTTTGAATAGTGGAAATTACATCAACTTTAATAACATTAACGTGTTGTAATATTGTCATATTTACATATTTTATGGCTGCAACATATTAAAGCTAAATAAAATTATGTAAACAAGTAAATATTGAATAGTTCAGTAACTTTTATTTTCTATGTTTGTCAACTGAAACTGTTTATTTATTCATGTTAACAGAAGTTATTTCTTTGATGTTTAAAGTATAGCAATCCGTCCCCAACCTTTACAACAGTTCAATCGTAATAAGATAATAGGAATCATTGATAATATGTTTGAATTTCAAATATTTGTAATAGAATACTCAGCTTTAGTGTCTAAATTTTCATGTCCGATAGTAATGGCATTATGTAATAGGCACGATGACTAATTGAATAGAAAACTGTTTTATGATGTTCCGAAGTGAAGATGTCCGAAAATACGTAATTTTCAAAAAACAGTTATATTTCTACAAAATATAAGTTTTAATAGGAAAATATTGCGAATTGTCTTTTATAGCTCTTAAAATCAGCAAAGTGATTGTTAATTATAACCGAACAAAGTGAAGTAACGCGCTCTGATTGGTGTTCAATTCAACATGGCGGATTTGTATTTTATAGTTTAATTTTTGTTATTTAACTATTTCACATTTCACCATTTCAACAGATAAATACCTTAATTTAGTGGTTATTGGTTACTGTCATCATGCCTATTGAAAAAGATAGCATAATTATATCCCCAATGTAACAACAACAATAGATCAAATAGAAAGTCTTCCAATGAATGTGCATGTCGGCATCTGTAATGACGAGGATCTCACGATAGATGCAGTTAATGACACAAAGGTTAATAATTATATGGGTAGTTATATACTCGGTCATTTAATCATCCACGAGTCGTTGACTTTAAATGTCATAAAAATACAGGAATGCCAAAAGGCTCAATTAGGGGAATGAAAAGGCTTAAATACCGTTTCGCAGTACTTGAAGATGATTTATTATGGATTATAAGGGTTACATGTATATCAGTGCCAGTACACGAATCCTAAAGAAGTGAATAAAAAAAGTAGAACATGAATGTTATCAAAAGGAATAACGAAATTGATTATGTTCCAAAGACAAATGTTACATATACTACTCTATGGAAAGTCACTAGCTCCTTCATAACTATTCGTTTTGTATATTCAGCAATTTGCAAAACTTGCATGCGAGCGAGAATTTTAAATTTTGTTCATGAGCCGTCAGTTAATATTGTTGTTGGTGAATGCATGAATGAAAATGAATCGCTAGAAATAGCTTGACTTATATTGAAGAAGTATTGAAAATCATAGACTAGTTTCATATTTTTTGTTTACGTAAAAGTTAATAGTACTTACATTTACTGTATTTGTTTGTAGAAAAGCATGATATATTGATTTAAAACACAAGACTGCATTAACACTGTGAAAAAGTAAGTTACATACATTTTTTAGTATCTGAATTTAAGGTGTACGTTTCACGCACCCAAAAACTGCCCTTCTTTTGTTTATGGGATTAAAATAAATATAAGCTAACAACATTCTTAAAACCTAAATATAAAAGCTATGGTCAGATTATAATAAAATCCTTTCAGAATGTACACCGTATGAGAACGTATCTGTTAGCCATTTTTCTTCAACTCATTTATAGACCTTTTTCAGAATAATGCGATCATAACCCAATAAGTCTTCGGGCGATATTTTCACTGAGAACACCAAAAAGCCTTTCGTCTTTAATAAATTCTTGTTAGAAAATGTACCCTGCCATAATTATGAGAACTCGAGCTTATTGAGTTACCTTCATTGAAAGCTTATATCTATCTTAAGAAACGGCAACAGTTTTTTAATGTTGTACTATTGTTTTGTTTATTTATACACTAATTCTTCACAAACTCAACTAAGCGCTTTGTATGTATAATTGAAATTAATTTAATTAAAAGTAAAATAAATAAAACGAGCATACGCTGGACAGAGGTTTCTTATAAGAACCCGTGTATGTGGAAGCTGTTCGAAGGATTAAGTGCCTCTTTTTGCAATATTATGCCATCAATTAGCGATCAACACTTGATTGCCAGTTTATTTTACAAAAAAAAAACTTTATTCAATAGCGTGAACGTGTGGTGTCAGAATAGCGAAAGTTTCACAAGAATTACGTTCTCACGACGAAGCGGCACTTTCGTTCTAAACATGCAGTAACATTATATACATAGGTACATATTCGGAGTTTGGGTGTTTTCTATGTATAGTATGTATGTATTAGTCCCAAGCTAAGCGGAGCTTGTGTTATGGGTACTAGACAACTGATATAAATACATATATACTTTTTTTGTAAATACATACATATTATATATAGGAAACACCCAAACTCCGAATCAAATATTTGCAGATCTTACAAAATTTTAGGTCCGACTCGGGAATCGAACCCGAGACCTCAAGCACAGCTACCAGCCTACCACTACGCTACCAAGGCAATTGACTATCAATATAATTGAAAAGGAACTAGTATATTTCATCAGAGGAAAGCTAGCTACCCTAGTGTATTCCGGATATTCGAGCGAAATAATGTAGTGACAAGTCAATATAGCGTGCATCCAATGTGACGGTTGTCAACGACCACGATGTCCACCATTTATCACCCCTGTTTCTTATAATTATCATGTTCATCAACAATTATTTATTTTACAACAACTGTAAGTTGTTTTTGGGATCATTGTCTTATTTTATATTCGTTTGAAGTAGTTTGTAGCACAACGTACTATTTATTTAAAGTAAATATGTTTTTGTTCGATTTCAAGTTTTTAAGTTAAGTTAATAAGATGTCTAATATTCGTTTCAATAAAATGGCTATATGCCAGTTCTACACAGATGTATAGTTTTGCCGTAAATAGATAACCAGGAGAGGGCAAATGAGAAAGTGTTGACTAGTGACTATTTTCTGTGGCACATGATAAACACTAGTCGTTAGTGGAATTAAACCATCGCAAATACACACGCTCTGTAGTGCGCAAATCACCTTGAATAATCACCTAATTTTTTCTCGTGGGTAAGGTGTTTATTTGGTGATATCAAGGAATAACTTATTTTGTCGTTAAACAAGACGTAATTTAATCCCAAACTTAATATACGAAAGCTACTTTTACTAGATATGTAAATACATAATACTTTTTTTGAAAATACATTCATATACATAGAAATTTTCAAATGTCAGGCTTAAGCGGGAATTGAACTACATATATCAAAAACTTCTCTTTTAGTCAATCCTGGAGTGTAGGAGAATTCTTTTCACATAGTATTTAAATGGTGTTGTGTACTTTTCACTTTTGCAAAATATAAGACGGTATTTATTGAAGTACAAATCCTATTTCACTTTCACAACGATACTTCATTATGGTCTGAACTCAAGCAATAGGCAAGCTCTGCGGTTCTGAATATACCCCGTCCGTAACTTAAGAGACGATTCACTAGTGAAATGTATTTTCCAACATCGTAATAAACACGTTGACTTTCTATTCTACATAGTTTATTGCGTTGTAATAATACTGGCACTTATAGCCTAGTTCGAGTCTAGGGAGCAGATGAATAAGTTGATTTGATTCAAGATATCCTCTATCTAAATATTCTTGAGGGAACGCGATCCGAATGGGAAACACTACAACCTGTCACTTCATTGTGGTATGGGCCTTAAAATCCCAAACAAAATGTGTTCGACGACATTGTTACATGTCAGTAGATACGAATAAGGCTTTTCGCGTGACCGAGTGGTCGAGCTAATAAACCATCGGTTTACGTGATAAGGCGGGCAGCCCGAGTTAGTTACGGTTGCCTGTAACGTTACAATGGGAATTATGTTTTAACGACTTAGCTCATTGTTCTACCAACTTTAATTGTATACACAGATATTGCAAGAAGAAAGAAACCGATGATGACGTCATCGCCGTTATTCATCATTATACCTTACGAAAAGAAAAGTGTTTTTAATTGAAGATTGTACTTGATTAAAAAGTTTAACAGTTAAAAGCTAAATAAACTATTATTTTTCATGGAATTAATTTAAAATGTATGGGTACTGAACTGTTGAGTAATTTACGAGCTCATCATCTGACTATACTACAAAAGGCCATTAATGCCAGCTTAAGAACAACGTAGTCTAGTACACATGTGGCATATGTAGGCGACTATAATAGTGTATAAAATAAATTGAAAAGCCTTAATGGCAGTAAGGTCCTTTGTTTCAAGTTGAGGGCTTGGCTCTTGTGGCATCTGCGGGCGACGCACGACTCACACGAGTCCAATATTTGTCACGCGACGCGAAACGTCGCTTGCGATTTTTCAATCATTTATCAACCGCTTGTTTACTCCGGTTTACGCTACCCTGTGTGACCGGTTTTGACGCCTGTGTAAAAACTAGGTCATTATTCATTACAGGCAGAAACGAGCTAGCTTAAGTCAGTTCATTGATTTCTACAGCGCGTTTTTACTTTTTATTTAAGAATTCGCGTGATGAGAATGGCATTCCATTATAGTATTAATTGGGGTCAATAAAGAACAAATTTTATAGAGATAAGCGGCGCTATAGTCATTACTTCCACAACTAACGAGTAAACATATTAGCTTAATGCGTTTATTCCTGTAATAACTAATTGGGCTCACTATGTTAATTTAATGTCATGAAAGTAGACATTTAAACAACAATTAAGTATTTCTCTTCTTACTTTGAATACGTGTAGCGTTTGTACTTCATCTTTTATTCAAAAAAAGATTTTTATTTATTCTGTAAACACTAGCTAAGAGTTAGTTTCTAGACAGGAGCTGTCTGACAAAGCAGCAAAAAAGCAAAAAGTATGAAGTGGAATCTATACCTGACTAAGCTTTCATGATAAGAAAGCAGGTTGCAATAGATGTGTAAAGTATTTTTTTTAAGCATCCAATCCATCCATTCCATAGAAAAATGGTATTATGAAATAATCTATTCGTTAAAGGTGTTAGTCTACTACTACCAGCGTGACTTTTAGGATGTATTTAAGTGACTTTAGTTGTTTTAAACACCATTTACATGAAAGAAACCCCATTACGAGTATATCGATATCATAAATAGTTTTCAAGACACGAACATGACAAATCAATTTGAGAGCTTCCACTGTAATAAGTATGTCTGATTGGTAGTATGTGTTTTGCATGTATAATTAATAGCCCTCTCAGGGAGTGAGGTAACATTGTTCTAGCCAGTTTAATTAAGAGCTACGGCGCAGGGTGATCGTAAAACGCGGCGATAGTTGCCTTTTATGAGATGTCTTACAATAATTTCCTCTTGACAGAATACCATTATGACTGCTTTTTATAGGGGTAACATTTTTATAGCCGTTTATTCTTTCATATAAATCCCGGACTTTGAATAAAATTGTTCGTGGAGTGTGCAATATCGTTATTCGAGATGCCTCAGGCAATCACCGTTGATATAATTGGTCGGATAGTTACCGGATATCGGGTGGATCGACCGTTTAAAGCTTTTGCACTCCAAGGGTTTAAACAGAATCAATAAAATATAGTACAATTATTGCGTACATTTGTTATCGTTAAAGTATACACCCAAACATGACACGTCAATTGATTTTTGGTGTTATATTAATAGGTAGCGAAATTCAGTGTCGTGTGCCGGCTCGTATTCTTGTAGCGAAATTCAGTGTCAAATGTTTAATGATCATTGATCACAGATGTACATCACAGTGTGGTGCTATGCTGTGACTCAGAGTACCAAAATAATGTCAATATAATATCACCCGCCCGTTGACATAGTACGTAATACAACGAATAAACGTAGTGCTCGCCAGTGCTACCGCAATCTTCCGTCACGTCAACGTGACGTGCAGTTTTGCACGTCATCGTCATGATAGCTATGACGTCACCGTGACGAAGCGTGCCAACCCAGAGCACGTTACCCAAACGCCACTTGCCGTATTAATTTACTGCGTGCAGTTGCCAATTTAATAGTCAAAACTATATGGAAAGGCACACCGATTTAGTTTCTTACATATTTTTGGATCTTTCTGTAGGTGTTATTTTATTCGTCACAACAGTTGTCCCATGAAAGTTTTTAATGTGTATTTCTTGTATTATTTTATAAAATATAATTATTGGTGTTATTGATCATGTTGTTTAAAAACAACAAATTATCCACCTTTTGTATATATTTCCATACTTCCATACGTTCAATACATTCCATCCTTTAATACGTTGTAATTTTAATGAACTACAGTTTTTATCAAAAGTCTAAAAATCCAAAGATATTCTTTCACGCGTACAGCTTTACAGTCACGTTTAGAACATGCCGATGTTTTATATAAAAATATTACCTTGACATCATACTTTCAAAAGCTAAATTCGTGTAGTTAACATTCTGTTCATACACATCGTAACTTGAAGTTGTAAAATCTACAAGTCCTTCTTGAGTTTTCCAATGCAAAAAGATTTTTTAATATTAAAATTCTTGAGATTAGCATTACTTAATTTAACTTATTTCTTCATATAACAAACGATTGAATTAGGGAATGTGTCATAACAGCTTTTTTTCAAGAGATAATCGTCAATAAAACACTTGTAATCCAAAAATATACAGTTATGTAATCAAAAATGACTAAGTAAAAAGCAGTCTGAAAGAGTCGTTGCATTTTATAGTACCAAGGTACTCGTATACAAATTGACCTAAATTAACTTCGGACTGGACTGGAGTAAAAAATATCAAATAGCTTCTGTTCACCTGAAAATTTGTAGAATCCGCAAAGTAGCGCGGAGAGGAGGGGGGGGGGTGCTTGGTGAGCGCTGCGACCGCGTATCAAATAACTTTATCGTCCTTTGTTATGGTAATGACCTCCCCGAAATTATAAGTCCTGTGTACTATAGATCTTGAGAGAAATAAAAACTCCTCTTTGGTTCATTTAGTTCTGTACCACACTTAGATAATTGTAATACATATCACATTTACGCATCACATTAACATTAACAATACACACACTGCAGACCCTTGGTAATATACACTTTTTTATTTTTATATAAAGAGAGTACTTATGAGTATCAGACGTATTCTTTCGTCTGTCAAGCTCTAACAGGGACCAGTTAGTGATTTTCATTTGCAGATTTGCAGACGAAAAATAGTATTTGATTTATGTGAAATATAAAGATGAGAGACTAGCATTTAACGATATCAGTTTGTTTGTTTCGTTCCAATACGCTCTCGGCTTAGCTACTCTTTTCACGAAATTATCTAATCTACGTGTAAATAATTCATATATTTAAACATGTATGTTTATATAAGTACCTATTTAAATCAATTCTTACATGTAACTGGTATAAATATAGTATTCGGGCAATCAATGGAAAAGATCGGAAAAGCTTTATTTAAAATTTTAACGAGTTGATATTTAATTCATTACGTGGAATATGGTAATACTAGAGAGGTCTGCTGTCATATGTTATCATAACAATTCACTGGTGATTTAAAAAGTCTTGCATCATCATCAAAAGCTTTTCCTAGTCTACAGCTGGACATAAGTCTCTTCTAAAAAAATAAGTTAAGCGTAACTTCCCTTTGCACGATTTGCCCATCCAAAGCTATCAAAATCTACTAGAAATAACTAGATGATACATTTATTGATTACATCGGTTGAGAGGATTATTTATGTAAACCTATGAAAACTATTTGTTTTTTCCTTGTGTATGTATTGTCATAGAAGCGACCGGACTTATTTTGATTTTAAATTCCTAAAGGTTTATTTTTTTTGGAATTCTTATCACAAAGTACACATAAACGAGTACACATAGATAAGTATTCTTATTCAACTCTTATTCCTCCTTTAAAGAATGTTCCGTCTTCTCTAATCCATTTGTATCTCATTCTAATTATCCTTCATGCCATACGCAACAATATTTATAAACAATACAATAGCAATTACTTTGCGGCAGTCATCGTTAATGTGGAACATAGCGTGCGATGCTCCACATACTGAATTATACAGTGATATAAGTTTAATATCCGGATGTACTACGCGTTCACGCTTTCTCTCAAACATTATACTCACACATAAAATATGTTTGTAACCATGGGGAAATAACATAAAACTTTAGTTAACGACAAAGAAGTTAGAGGGCGTTTAAGTCAACCGATAACGGTAAATATGACCCTTCGATGCTACTATCCAGAGAGATAGATATATTGCAATAATCACAACAGCTAGCGATTGGATTATCACAGCATGTAGCTATTAGCGCACAGTTGGATAAAGCTTGCCTATCGAAAGTATAGTCTCCTAGTACAATATATTTCAAGGTAGATGTCAGGTGGTCCTTTTATGGTTCTATGTCATTAATTCTTATTAGTCGTAAATTTTAATTATTCAGCTTTATAAGAAACTCTACAAACAAGAAACATAAACTGAGATCTTATCCGTACAATTTGTAGTCGACGAGCTAAACTATCGTAGATATAACCCGACCCGGGGAGGAAATCCATACGAAATTAAATGGAATTTCTACGCGGATGGTTTGCGGAGCCCGTAGCCTTTTCCGGGCGGTATGGCAACAACAGATGATCAAACGGAACTCTTTTCTTCCTATAATTTGGTCAGTAAAGTCAAAGGTAAACAAACATTTCCAGGGCGTTTAAATAAAAGGGATTCGATGTTGTAAGGCACTCGTAATGTCTAAGACGTACAGTGGTGCATTATCTGAAACGAATACGATAAGGTTTTACGGACTTTTTAAAGAGGCAAATAGTTCCGTCAATATAAATTTTCAGGTTCAAAATCAAAGTTTTAATTTTATTTTATAGTTTTTAATTTCGACTTTCAGCAAATTATTCATTTCGTAGAATTTCGTGTAGGTGCCATAACAAGTTTACGCTGTGGCCGTATACAATACTATAATCAATAAAATTATAATAATTTGTACTTACATGGTGCGGGGCTGGGTGGTTCAGCACAGATACCGATGGACTTGCTGGGATCGTCGATAAACGACTGTGCCAAATGATAGTCGCCCAATTTCGTCTGTATCTGTCGACTCACGCTGTCCTGCCTCCCTGTCACCTGTATCAACAAATATGTAATTAGTTACTGCTTACAAAAGTTGTCACACATTCGCAAGGCCTAAAAAAACATCTCACTTATATCAAGAGCCTTTAATAGTTCTAGACACAGGTCCATTCTTACAAAGGTTTTGGCGTGCTATTCTACGCTGGCCAGATACGTTGGTATGGCGTTTGTGTTAAGTTTTTCTTGAACTAACAGAGTTTACAGTGCTTTTCTGGTAAGCCATTACCGCCGCCCATGGGCACCCGCAACACCAGAGGCATCACGAGTGCGTTGCCGGCCTTTGGGGGATAGGAGAATATATTTGGTTTTTTTTTGGCTATCCGATATCCTCACTCACTCGGTGAAACACAGCGCAAACGCTGGTCACACCTGTTTTCTGTGAGGCCGTTATATCATTCCGGTCTAATCCGGTAAATGGGTTCTTACAACACCCATGTGATGAATGACACTCGTCATTGTGCAAGAATCAGTCAATCACCGTACACGTAAATGACGGCACGTAATACGAACAATATTAGATTAGTGTATTGATATTTCTCGACAAATGCCAATTATAAATACTTCTAAAATATCATCAATAAAAATGGGAATTTAAAGGTAAAATTTTTTGTTAAGCGCAAAACTCGAAAACCTCGACTAATTCGATTAACGTTTTTTTTAATATTTTCGTTAAGGAAGGTTATAATGGACAGAAAAAACGTAAAAATTGCTAGGAATATAGAAAAAGCAAAACTTCTTCTATCGAACTGCGACAGGTAAATAACTTTTGAAAGAACGAAGTTCGTCGAGACAGCTAGTTTTCAAATAAATAAAATTTAAATACATTGTCACATTGATCATAATTTTGAGATGAACATTTAAAAGGACTTTGGTAAATATTATGTGACCGCTACCGCATAATAAACACAGTCTCGGGGATTATCAATGAACACAGTATTTGCTCAATGTAAATATTCACAACGATCATTGAACTCGTAAATTAATCATTCTGCGGCAATTGAGAGTTATCCTCAGGTACATTATATTTGAGCGCAAGACATACATGCTAATGAAATAAAACTATTGTTACACGGTAATATTTTTATTGTATTTTTATACGATGTATGGCAAAGGACTGGAGATGATAGTAAGCGATTACCGCCGCCCATGGACACCCACCCGCAACACCAGAGGCGTCACAAATGCATTGCCGGAGTTTTAAGAAGGAGTACGCTCTTTTCTTAAAGGTTTGAAGGTCGTGTTGGTCTGATCTTAATAGAAATATGTGCGGAAACGACATAAAAAAATATACAACAGTATTGCTCAACCTGTTTCTGCACGAGTATGAATAAATGATAGGTATCAAAACTAAATTAGCAAGAACATTTCCAAAATAAGACGGAGAGTTAGGGAAATGAAACTTGAAATAGAACGAGAATATATTTTTAGTGTATGCAGTAGACTGGATCCAAAAATATTTTAGTAGCCATTATTTTTAAAAATTTCAAAACGGAGAGCATTTCAAGGTATTTCTGCACTTTATTTCGACCAATCTGGTGTTTCAACTAGTTTGCAGTTAAAAATAAAAACAAAATATTGCTCATTAGTAAGAATGTGCTACGTCACAGTAACATGATATTCGAATAAAAAACTTGACAAGTAGTCAACTGTATCGTATTCCCTAGACTCACCGAATTTCCTGACCCCGTTCTCTAACCTAGATTTGCATAGCCTTGAATATATCTCGTTATATTACTCTATGAACTATCTCTATGTTTGGCATAATTGCACATTAATACTACCTTAATCGAGGTTAGTAAATAGTTTGAAAACATTCACAAAGAGAAATATGATTGTAGAAACCAGTCCGTGGACATTTTTTTATCACAAAAGCTCTGTATCTTTGTTACTGTGTACAAGTTCCTGCGATCTCTCATTATTCGTAGTGAAAAAACGGATATTAATGATACAAAATGATATTTATAATATACATGTCATGCATAATAATCTAGACTCGACTAACTCGACAGATGTCTTTACGTGTGAATTCAGGATTTTTTTGTTATTACGCAATATTACTTTGAAAAACATCATCTCATATCTACAATCTGTGCCCCCATCAGTAGCATCATAGCTTAGTTCATTTATTTGTACATTACTTATCGTATTTTAAGTTGATATATCTATTCCCGAATATATCTTCGTCTATCAGTACCGGAACTTAAAAAAAACCAAAACATTGTCGCATGTGTTGGCTCGTTCACGTTGATGAGCAGTGAAGCGGCGATGAATCACGTTCCCGTAGCTCGAACGAGCCGTGAGCCGGTCTATTTAGGCCGAGACGACACATGGCCGCCGCCCTTGTGGCAATGATACATGCGCTGTTTGCGATTACTGCCTTTTATATTCTTTATATAGCGATCCATTTGTGCTAATTTAAAACAGAAATGAGTATACGAACTCGATTTAGTTGTCAAAGCTGGGTTGAAAGCTTTTTGTGAATCGAACTTGTGAGACATTTTAATTTGACTGCAAGTTTGGCCTAGTGGTTTATGCGGCCGCCACGGCGCTTTACTACGCTAAGTATTTAGGGTTTAAATCGGTATGGATTGTTTTTGCATTTATTTGGCTGCTAACATCATCGACAATATTGTGGCAACTTCCACATACAGCGTCAACGTAATTATATGACAACGCCATCCACCGAAGATACACTAAACTACGGAGTAACGTAGTGCACGAAGAAGGTACCAATCCTGCATCGCGCAATAGAAGTTCTCGCGCCCAATTACATATACAACTTCCCAACATCAACCGTTGGGCAGTGGCCCGCCAGGCACGATCACCTCGCCTGGTTGGAGGATCCTCCCTTTGTGTTGGAGGAACAGACTATCCGTTCCCCACAATATTATCTCAAATTAGCAGAATTTTAGAAGATTATATAAAAAATATTTGGATTTTAGATTACAAAAAAATGAATCTAAAAGGAGTTGCCATTGTTGTCAACAAGATGGCGTAATATAAAATCAAAATCATTCGCTAACGCTTTTCTTGATCCGTCAATAAAATGTAGCTCTTTTTTTAAATACATCAGTAAGCTCATTCGTAAACATGAACAATTTATCGTTTTTCTATCTGATATATGTTTTAAAATAATATAAAATATGGTTGGTAATCTGACACGTAACGCCATCTAGATTTTAGCAACTTACAAGGCATGGACATATCGAGTCACACCTGGTAATGCTTATGTTCAAATACTTACTCAATAGCCAACATTTATCTGCTAGTAATCGATCTAGATTATGCAGATATTCTTCACTATACTTGTTTAACTACTCCATTGACTTGTATTTTGTCATCAGTCTGCTTTACTTTATCACTTTATTTTCTGTTTTAAATACTTTATCAATTTTTATTATTATATCATGAATCAACAACTCAATAAGCAATAACATAAGTACATCATACTCACATCTGCTCAATAGCGTGGAGCCCTTCAAAGGAATACGGTATTCGACATTTTTCTCAAAGTTAATAGTATATCCGACTATAATCGAGCAATATTATACCATTCGGGCATATCATGGCTTTATTACGTGGGGACGTGGGGTTTGGCCCCCGATCGTTCAAAGTACTTTAGGAGAATTCCACGCGTGGAGAATACTAAAACTATAATAATACAACAAGTATTAGTTCATTGATTATGGTTCCTCATACAGACCCTGTAATTTATTTTGATGTGATGATATATTATGACAACATATATTCTCACAAGATAAGACTTAGTTCATATGTGTTAAGAGACTGCTTTGAGTGTTTGTGTAAAAAACCTAAAAACAACACCACACGAACACTAAAGAAAACATTGAATAAATCGTCAATCTCCGCACAAACCACATTAAATATTCCGCAGCCTTCCACGATTTTAAATCCGTTTACCTCACCAAAACCTGATTCAATTGTACAACAATTCCAGAGCATAAAAAGAAGTTTAAAACTTTATTTTTTAATACTCAATCAACAGAAAGCGAATGTAATAAACAATTTATTTATAGTTTCAATTTAATTATATTTATTAAAACTAACAGTATACTTTTAAGTGTTTTTGGTGTATCGTATTACATATTTTACTTCTTGAGTTCTTCCTAAAGTGTAATTTTATTTCCTTTCAATACCTTTTACATCTCTGCTACGAGTGGTTCGATTTACGCTGTGACATGATTACACTCAATAAAGTTATTTTGTGTTATGAGCATTCCGTTTCTACTTCAAATACTTTGTACTCTTTATAGTTAGTATTCTATAACAGCCCCGAAACTCAGACTTTCGCATAGATTGTAATGTTCATACTGTAAGTAAAAGAACCATCGATAAAGTTGGCGGTCTATTACTAATAAACATAAAGATCCATTATACATATTTCCCCGTAATACTACTTAAACATAATCCCTTATACCGAACTAGTATTAAATTATAGACATCATCTTATGCAACGTAAATATTGACAGGTTTCATATATATTATTATCATCTTCTCCTCGAAGTTAAAATCTAAATATCCGTTCCTATCATGTGAACATAAAACCTTTGATTATCAAAATTGGAATGTTACGTCGTGAAAAATACTTGTTTGTGAGGTTTTGTGGTATGGATGGATGTGCATATAAGACTGTTCGCTCTCTCGTTTAGTTCAAAGCTTCATAAATGAAGTGAGATGTAGGTCAACAGACACATAAAAACAATCGTTCTCACAACTACAGAGTAGTATCATTCGAATTAGGTTATGACGTCAAAATAAAACAAAATCATTGCGTTAAACCGAAACAGTTTTGTAAGTTATATACGACGTTGATAGCGCAAACAATGCTTTCCGGTTCATGGTGATAATGAGCAACAAGTCAATCCGTTTGCGGGTATCGTTCTGATACGATATATCGTGCACTACGCCACGTTTCGCACTTTCTCGCAGATATAAATCTCCCCATTAAGGTGAACAAGTGAATTTCGCCACATGTTATTCGTATCTGTGACTATTATAAATTCTGAATGTACGACGGGTGCGGAGTCAACGCCCTGCCCCGCGACCGGCGATGTGGGGAACGCCGCTGAGCCGCCTGCCGCCCCCCGGGCGAGAGGACGTACTTCAGCGGGCGGTTACATCCACCAGTAACCGCTGCGCCTACCACGGCCTCTGCTCTCCAACAGATCTATTACGTTCAAGGTCGCAACATATTTATAAAAGGAAATTTGCACGTAGATAACTTTGATAAGATTATCATTGTCTACGGAAATTTTGTCGACATTTAAGAGAACAAGTACCTGGAGTAAATTTTTAGTTTGTATTAGCGATATCTTCGTTTGACTTAAAGTTCAAATATTCAATATAGAGAAGATACACATATATTTATTTTAACGGTCAATTTTAAGCTCGCCTTGAATGTGAAGGTATACAGTTAAAGCTACATGCATTTATACTTTTCCAGGGTTTCCTGAAAGTGAACATGAATTATATTATCGAACAAAGAATAATTTTCCTTCCTCAAAAGACATTATGACGCATGACCATATTTCATTTTGATATGTTGTGGAGAGGTAAATGCCAAAACCACGTCATCATTTGAACGTTTTATCACTTAGTCTGTTGTGTATTTTTACAAAATGTATTTAAAACAGATAAACCGGCCAAAACTAAAGGTCCTCTTGATATTAAATAGTTACTCCTTGGAGATTCAAGACACATTACATAAGTACTGGCTTATTTCGTTATCTTAGTTAACCAAGCAATTTGTGAAACTACTTTATAGTGTTGTGCACTATGAACGTAACTCAATTTTCAGTTAAATGAATACTGCCATAAAATGCAAGGAAGCTGATTCTGTTAATGTAGAGTAACCAAATCTGTTTTTCAAATAACAATGACAGTTTAACAGTAAATGATTCAATTAGGACCCATACCAAATAAACTATAAACCGTTTCAAATTCACTGACTGTCAGGTTGACATATCAATAAAATGACAAACTGCAAACAAGTTTTATCTACGCAGTAAAGTAAAAGACATTACAGGTAGTAACGACTGTTGATACGCTGAGATTTCACCATTCAACAATAAAGGAGAAAAAAAAGCGGCGAGTCAACAGCCTGGAGTTCACAAGAAGGGTGCAAAATAAGTACAGGGAGGACGCTTACAGGGGTCGTATTTTATTGCTAACATTAGTAAAAATGGGGAAAATAATGCTATAACTAGAAGAGATGAATATTATATTTCACCTAATAATATATTGTCAGAAAAGTTGTTAAACGTGATGGGTCATTGACCTTAATCGAGCAACGACACAGTCTGATAGGCGCGGCTAATTCATTAACTCAGTTCACTTGAAATACATAAATTAAGGTTTTTCTGTGTACGAAACTCAGACGTTCGTTAATTGACACAATCGTTTTAATGCAAGCAACCATTGAAAAATAAATTTAAACTCATATTAGAATCTACCAAAGTTGGGATAACTAATCTAATAACTTAGATATCGAAAACTTTTAATCACAGAATGTTAATTCTGTGATTAAAAGTTTTCGAGACGCTATGTCGTAAAAATAACTATATATTATCATTTTCTACCCAACTACAGAGACAAAAGAGGGGTTTAGCAGTCTGTATACGCATGTTTCTATGTTAACGTTTAAGCCTTTGAACCGATTTTGATGAATGGGGTTTCTGTAGATTCGTAATAATTAATTGCTCGGGTGACAAAATATATAAATTTTATCAAAGGTTGTTTCAGATTTTTTTTACTTTCTATATATAAACTAAATTTATAACTTGGTCTAACGTTAGTTAAAACAGAGGAACAAAGCCTATGCGTATACGTATGAGTACATAAATTAAGAATTTAAATTAACGGACAGGTCAGAAATTGGGTGGCACTGACACGGGTCAAGTCCGGACTCGAGATCATATATTGGTTATGAAAATAAAATACTTTGCGAGTTAGAACACGACCGCAGTAGACGACATGGATGTCACCATGCGTCATGGACACCTTTTGATATAGTTGGCAAACGAGCAGACGTATCGCCTGATGGTAAGCGATTACCGCCGCCCATGGACACCTGCAACACCAGGGGCGTCACAAGTGCGCTGCTGGCTTTTTAAGAATGAGTACGCTCATTGACACCTTCCTTGTTAAATTATAAACTGTAAAAAGTTATAAATTATAAAATATAAACTGCCTCAGTGGCGCAGTGGTAGCGTACGCGACTGCTGTCCATGAGGTCTCGGGTTCGAATCCTGGTTCGGACCAAATGTTTGTATGATGTGCAAATGTTTGTTTCGGAGTTTAGGTGCTTTCTATGTATAATATGTATGTATTTATAAAAAGAAAAAAAGGTATTTATATATTCATATCAGTTATCTAGTACCCATAACACAAGCTTTGCTTAGTTTGGGACTAGATGGTTAGATGTCCAAAATATTTATGTCCGAAAAAATATTTATATCATCATCGTCATTGACAGCTTTTAACAGTCCACAGCTGGGCACAAGCCTAGCAAGGAGATTTTGGCCTACTACAATACCCAGACGGGACAAAATACAGTGTTTGTTGTACATTTCTCTTCTTCTCTCTTTTGGAATGATTAAAAGGCATATTTTCATTAGATATTTGAGTGGAGGTTAGGGGTGGCACGTCAGAGATGGAGGCGAACAATAATGAGGGCGTCTAGACACTCAGCAATACTACATTGTATTTGTACTGGGAGCGAGTAGCTTTTGTGTACTACAAGCGCCCGATTTGTCTCTTATATTGATGAATAATGACCTAATGGAGGTACATAAGTATCTTATTCTGAGATCGATTTCAAGACGTGAATTATACTATGTAGATAGTATTAGTCACCGACTTCATGATATTAAATAAGGCTTAGGTATGTGAAAATTTTCTTTGATTTGAAGTACACACTTCAATCGTATTGAACAAGAAAATTATAGTTACATAGTAGATAGACAAGGGCAATTAAATTAAGACTTCAAATTCACCAGAAAATTGGTTTGCAGTAGTTTATTTTTAAAATTATATATTATTTTAAAGCTTAACTAACAAATAATCAGAATTACTAAATTTTTGATGTTTCTTATAATATCTTCGACTTTACTATGTTTCGGTAAGATATGATAAATAATTACATCCTACTGTTTTTTAAGAATTCAAAAGAAATGAATATTATACATACACCACAAAGATAAGTTAATAGACTACAAATAATGCTAAAAAGATTTTAATACTCCAAGCAGACAAAGAAAAAGGATCCCATTACTAAAACCATCTCATCACATAATATATAACAAGTTTTATAACAAAGAGAATACACACGAATAAAAATAACTGTGGTCAGAAATAGATATTACTCTTGGAAAGTAATCATATACCCTCTTTCTCATTCAACTACAGTTAGAAAGAGATAAGTTTATTGGACGAATGAATACTAAGGTATTAAAGATATAAATGTATTTACTCTTTACTGGTGTTTTAGAATTGTTATATAAAACGTTCCGTGAGAAAATACTTAACTATAGTTGATATACTCTGTTGAAAAAATGATTCAAATATCGAGGGGGTTAACAATCCTCTTATACTAATCTAATAGGTTCGCTTCGATAGTTTTCTACTACTGCGTAGGGTACACTCATACGAGTGGATACCCAGAAAGCTACGAAATTTCTACTTTATTCGAAAAAACCAATCAAAATAATGCCAAAACATCAAAAATGTACAACTCATTTTCTACGATCGACCGCAAACTCTATCAAATTATTCTCATTAAAGATCTCTTATTTTACTACGAGCGTAAACACAGCGATAAAAATAAACAGAAACAAAGTGATAAACAGAACACCAACACCAATCGAAAGTGAAACCCGTCTTGTTGCCAATAACAATAATGACGTTAGAATAAACTAAACATTGCTTTATCAGCTTTAACAGTGTCCAGAACCCCGACCGCTCACAACTCCCCCCTCACACATTATGTTTTGTAGGGAGAGAGGGGGGCGAGGTAGATTTAATTATAGTTGTATGTTTGTGTTTATACATGTGCCCATGTGTCATAAAGTAGGTCGTGAGTGCAGCCCGTTGGCTGAGATAATGTCCACCGCTTTTAAAAAGTTATTTAAACTTAATTTAGATGCTATTGCGTTAACTTTCAGTGATAAATTGTTATAGAAGCTATTAAGGTTTATTGACATCGTTATTTTAGGTGCGGTACAGGTGCGACTGGCGTGATTAGAACCTCGGCCTCGGTGTTCAGTAAAGAAAATGAAATCGGTTAACATTGAACGACAACGTACAATTATTTACTACTGTATTTAATATATACATATTGTACATTTATCAACACAGACAAAAAACAGTTGTACCGCACGGAAGACATTACAGATTGAAAGGGGATCGGAGTTGAATGATAAAGTAATATACCAACAAATACGCGTTTCAAATATAATTTTCGGTTTAAAATTATTTATATTGTTTCACGGGAAATTACAAGAACCAAATCGTAGTGTCGATGTCGCTAATCATAATGGAACAAGCTTCAATACTTGTAAAACAGAACACTTAAATACGCACCCGAACAAATTTCTTGTCGGCCTAAAGTAAATAAACATAATTTTTGTAGCAAAAGAACCATTGTCCTAATTTTGCTTAACCAGTGAAGGACTTTTAAAATTATTTTGGTAGCAATTTACATCGAGCTCGAAGGCGCATCAAAACGTAATTACGGGACAAGTAAACAGCAGACGACCTCGACTCCAAACACGCCTGCTCTTTGAGGACACCAAATTGTAATTGATCATACAGGGAAATTAATATCTTATTGGGAATCCAGTTAAAGTGGTTTAAGACAGCTATCACTTGAAGGTAGTTACAGCACTTGTTTGTATGGATCCTGGAGTTTAGTCGACACCTGGTAATAAAACCACATACTTGAACCTAACTGCAGTCGATCACGCGACGTAAGACAGCCATATCGCAAGATAGACGTTCATAGACGCCGTTATTTGTTCAAACGCCTTGAGTATTTTAAGTAACGTGTTACGATTGCATGCTGAGTATACATTATGTGTTAATTTTCTGATTTAAAGTTAAGCGACAGTAAGTTTCAGATTCTTCTTATCATTAGTAGCGATGTTTGTAACAAACTGTTTACTAACACTTGAGACGCTCCCTCATGATGTGAATAGCATTTAACTAGGATAATTTTCGAAATGTCCATTAATTTATAATTTACAATAAAATAATGTTTGTAAATTTAAGGGTCTTAGGAACGATACTCGCGCATTGGTTATTTGAAGCGTCACAAAAGAAACGAAAAGTTGCTTTAGACACGTAAACAGATATATTAAATACTTACATGACGACATAAAAGATATCATCAAATCGTTTATTTTCTATACTTAGTAAATCTCTTGGAGCATTCTCAACCGATGTGCAACTCGGAATGTACCAACAAATCATTTGCTCAACATGTAAGAGCGCTAAGTTTAAAGTGAAAACTTTTGTTTGTGGCGTGGCCGTCTGTTTACTACCAGACAGTAGTTTAAACACATACCAACGTTGAGTACAAAAAGAAATAATACAAAAATATCTTTTCGATTTAGTAGCCCTAAAAAAACGATTCCTGAAGGATTTGGAGCTTTTAAATTGAAGTATCTAAATGTTAGTTTAAAAATGTTTATGAGTGAAAATTTATTGAAAATTTAATTTTGGCTTGAATAGCATTAAATTACTTAGAACCTACTATGCATAGGGAACGGTGCGGTGGGAAAAGTCAATATTTTGCCCGATTAAGTAAACTAACCTATATTACCTACAACCTTAACTTGATATGGAGCATTACGTACTTCGTATGTAGTCTGACATGATATGTCTGATTTATGACTATAGGTGTTCCGGACTTACAAATTCATTAAATAAATTTGTGTTATATTGTGAATAAAAAAGAAAGAGTAATAAGAATTACATTAAATGAAAAAAAAATGGATAGGCGAAATTAATGGGCTATCGGAACTGCGTCGACGACAATCAGTCAAGTGATTAAACGGATTACGGAGAGGTTGGCAGACTTGTATCTCGGTACACTTGACGAGCAAGGGCGAAGTGTTTTCTCTTGAATGACTGAGGGGAAAAAGAGGATGGTTTATAAATATTTATAGTCATATATCAGCAACATCGATTCTGGCTAAATGTATCTTGCAATTTCTAGAAGAGTTTCTATAATTCAATTAAAAACTGATTCTGCGTATAACCATAATGAAAAAATAAAAATAAATATTTCCTCAAATCTGTTCTTTAATATTGTGTTTACTTCTATTTATAGGTTCATATCAGGTTTACACAGCTTTATACCAGTACTTTTACTGGAAGCAGTAATATTTTCGTGCTGTGACATTGCAATACGACACGCGCGAAGTATCGACTGCCGCTTCGTAATTGTGACGGTATGCTTCGACGAGAACAAAGGAATGTTGTAACCAGACAAAATATAGTTAGCTTACTTGTTAGTTCTGCATTTATATCGCTGTATTTATTGAATTCATACTCTCGAATATGTCACTATTACTACAAATTTCTGTCAATCGTGTCGGGTAACTAAGCAGAATAACATCGCTGCAAAGAGAACGAACATCAAAATCTTCTGTCTAAAAAAAGGCCTACGTCCAGTAGTGGATTATTAAAGGCTATCGATTACATGACAGTCAATTAGTAGAAATCGTCAAAATGAAGAGACAAGAGACCACCACAAGTAAGCATTATGAATCTCTATGTAGATCTTTGTAAAATGGTGACTGAGATTAACACAGCTTACGTTAGTTATGTGTTTTTCATGAAAAAGTTACAGTGTTTGGTACATATAGCCTTGTCCCACTGTCATAAATTATTTTGATACGATTGCGTGGGGCTTGCGATATACATTGCAAATTTTGTAACTTTAGAGCACGCTAGCGATGACACGAATTATAACTGCAAGTGGAACTAAAGTATATGCTAACACAGATCATCTCAACTAAAGACTGTACGCGAAATACTCGATGTAGAAAGAAAGAAGGAACTAAATAATAAATCTATTTTTATTTTCCTAAATATTAAGTATATTTATACACATACACGCGCAAGTTTTGATAGAAGTTTTATTTATATTTCGCGTATTTATATTAGAAGTTGGGCCATATTTGTCTCCCGTTGCGAATGTGTTACATTTAAATGCAAACATTATGCGACTTGAACGTAAACATTTCGAACTTCTTAATGTAAATAGAAACAAACTTACTTTGAGTGGAAACACGCATTTTAGGAACTACTTTTGTTGCTATGTTTTTGTTTCTTGCTTTTCACGCAATATATTGAGTCAATATTGGGCAAATGAAATACAACTGACAATACAAAACTTAAAAAACAGAAGCTTGATAAACATTACATGACTTATTGTAACTTGTTGATGATGTCGAAGCGTCCAGCTATTCAAAGCACTTAATATAAATGTATTTTTTTCTATTAACTTTACAGAGGGGTTGTATACCAAATTTTAGTCGGAATTTGTATGATCGTTGGTTTTTCTTCAAGATAGTAGAATTGAAATTCGTTTCAAATAAATTCCTTTGTGTTTGATTACTTGTTTTTTTTTATAAAAGTAAATTTTATTTGTAAATGGATTTTGTCAGAGAAAAAACATCAACAAATTTAATGGTTCGAGATTATCAATATGCTAGAATTAAAACTTGGTATTACGATTATTTAAAGCAACAGAATAGAAAACCTATTTTCCTTCTGTACAAAAGATATGTAACATGATTGTTAAATGATATTTAATTCATATTGTCCATATTTGCTTTGTGATACTCAAAAACCACTAATCGTCGCACAACGTCGTCTAACTACACATCATTGTCTGAAAATTGTGTATTAAAATTCTGTTATGTAAACAAAAGTATCATTCTTATGGCGAAGTATAAGTAGGTTGTTAATAAGAGGTTGGAGTTGGAAATGTTGGCCATTCGTGTGTGTAGGTTTTGTTTCGTGATACATATATGGAATAATATACTGACCCTGACTGGTGCCGGGAAGAGCGACGAGGCGTCGGGCTCTGGGGCGTGCGCGAGCGACATCTGATGGGCGCGCATCTGTCGCTCGCGCTCGCGGTCGCGTTCGCGGTCACGAGCCGCCCACGCGCCGACTGCGCCGCTGCCGGCGCCGCCCGAACCGCCTCCCCCGCCCCTGTCCCGATCCCACCTTTCGTAACCCCTGCAACAATTACATTCAATTTTAACACTCTCGATTTAATATAGCTTCATTTGACACTTAAGACATATCTATAGTAGAAAAAGTATTTTTTTAATTATTAGTAATTTACATATTCATCAGAAAAATTGCTTTAAATACCTACAAACGTATTTTCATAAATATTTGTTTTCAACGACTATAATGTATTTGGTAATTGTAAACAGTAGACACGAAGCCAATCATTAACTGACTTTCCTCGCTCGTGCATGACCGAGCCAATTCCCTTGTACAAGGAGCTTTTGAGACCCTGTTGACCAGCAAACAAAGCAATATGCACTATTGTTGTTGCACTGTGGATTTATTGACATTCGCGTTTCTTTTGTATTTGAGTAAACGTTTCTATAATAATTATAAACAGATTGTTTAAATACACTAATTGTTTTGATCGCAGGTGTACGAAATTAATGCTTGGTTGTTTTGATGACACGGTCCCATCCACTTAACTCTGCTCATGTATTTTTCATTTTCAGTAGGCATAAGCTTTACTCTGTCATAAAGTATTCATACTTAAAGTCAACATCAATATGGCAAACGTTTTACCAAAGTATTAAATTAAAAAGAGATAACGTACAAAATGCTTACATTTAATTTTGTAACTTCACGTAGAGTTTCGAACTAAAATAACGTATACGCTAAGAAATCATTTTTATAGACGACAGAATTATATTGTATGTTGGTAACCTATAATAAACAAGGATAGTCAGTCAAACCGTTTACGATCCAAACATAAAAGTATAAATAGCTGACACTGAGGCTTTTCTTCTGCTTAAATAATATAGGTAAAGATAAGTTTTTGAAATGCGAATGGCCTATTGTTTCAGTTTTATACCGGAGACTCGTAGAACGTGTAGTGTATAATGTGAACATAAACCATGCGAGTTCTTTATAGTTCCTACAAGACGATAATCCGCTTAATATGTACGTGCACTCCGCTGTCAATAGTTGTTGCCAAGGGTGGTTGTCTTTTTACAGAGTAAAAGAAGTGAATCAACTGTATTTTTAAAATAAACAGATAGTTTGAGTTCAAACATCTTTAGGAATTAAGTACAAATAAGTAAAACAGAATATATCAGTTTTATTTTATATTATTCACTAACTATTTGGTACATTTATTTTAAACTTCTAAAAGAACAACGCCGCTGCTTTTTCTTTATTCTTGTTTTTTTAATTAACATACACCCAAGTGTAGAAACAATTTCTAAACAAATATTACTTTAATTACATAGAATACAAAAAATACTTTTAGACTGTCGGGGGAGGAGAAAAACTAAATTATACGAACGAAGCTAAGAAAGCAAGTGTACTATAGGAATTTCATTACAAAGAAAATTGACCCCAAACTAGTTCACTATTTACTGGTCGTTCGTTCTCTGACCCGCCTTCGTTAATCCCAATTTCGTGTGCTTTCAGGATAAAGTCTATCAAATGTCTTCGAAATCTGTTCAGCTCTTTCGGAGTAACACCAACACTCAAACACCATAACACGATTAATTATGAACAACTTATTAGTGGGATTATGAGAGCATTTCACTAAGGAGCTTACAGTATGGTGAACAGTCCTGGTACAATCAGTTTGATTTAGAATGTTTTGTTATCTTCCGTCCCGTTGTTTTATCAAAATATTTTTTCGGAAATGTCCTTGAAGTGAGTTGCGTCAGGTATAATGTAACTTTAAGCAAATTACCATATCTCAATTGTGATAAGGACGTCGTGATAAGAATAAAATGTTGATTACTTTCGTAAATGATTTATATTCGGCTTTCTAAGTAGTTTAACATCTTATTCATTAATCGTAAATAGTAATAAATAGTCAAATGAACAGTTTAATCACATTGTTACATATAACGACATCCATACTAATATATTTGAAAGTATTTCTGTCGGTCTGTTAAGAATTCACGTATAAACCACTAAAACGATTTCAATTAAATTTGGCATTTAGATACTTTGACTCTTAAGGAAAGGACAGCTACTCTTTACCGCTATAACCTAAATACACGCGGATGAAGCCAGGAGTAAAAGCTAATATGATCATAATTAAATCGATCACTTATAAATTATAATTGTTTTTTAAACGAATATTTTACAGTTTCATCATGATCCCCAGCATTGTCTTCGGGTACTATAGATTCATTGCTGAACCTATCTCGTAAGGCTTCCAAGAAGAACGATCTTGCGCCGTCTCCTTCCAATGGCTTCCTACCGCTTTCAACGGGTCATTGACAAATGCATTTTTTTTCAACATTGGATATTTGTATATCTGGCTTTCAAAATCAAGCAAAGTGTGGTACGGAAGTTATGAATGTCGAACTTTGCAATAGAGTCTGTTTCTTTTCAATTTATAACTATATTGATAACAGTATAGTAATATACTGTTATCAATATAGTTGGTGTAAACCAACTAAAACAATCAATTCCCACAAAACCTACTTATTAATTTTTCCTTCTTCCGCAAAACCAACATTAGTAAATATAGGTATACAGATAAACTAATAAAAACAATAGGGAAAACAGCTATAACAGTTCAAATAAGAATTTTCAACAACAGCGATAATAACGTGATAATTCTTAGTAACAGGACTGAGATAAATAACAGGAGGTTATCAAATGCATTATAGTATAACAATAAAACAATGGATATTTGACTCGCGGGACATTATGACAATAACAGTGACGTACCGCGCTCGAGAACTGTATTAAATAATGTTGGATTTAGCACTTTTAAAATGACATTTCAATCACATTTTACGTTGGTGAGTGCGAGAACGGAGGCCCAATGATGCAGAAGCAACTCAAGGCTGCCATAGTGTAGGTCACCATGCTGCATTGTCTGTATTCACAATGACTTTGATGACTACTCTTGGGAAGAGAGACCGTTCTGCTCATGCTTTCCATCAGGCAGAGTAGAGTTACTTTGGCAGGGCAATACATAGAAAAAGACCGTTGAAGCGGGGCACAGTCCACCACATCGCAATAAGAACGCCTCGTGGTATTGAACATGCATTGCACTTATGTATGTATGTGTTGACCAACTAGCTGCAGTCTCACCGTGGCCTTGACAAGTGACTATAGAACGAGTTTTCACATCGATTTATTATGACACCGTTTGAGATATTGCCCGACGCAAATCGCAATGTTTGCTGCAACGAGTACGAGTTATATCCATTGTTGGAGATGTTGTTCAGAACCGGACATTTTCACACAAGACAATTAGGTAATTCAGAGCATAATGTTATATTGGTATCAAATACGTAAATAGACTCGCACCGTGTCTGGCAGATAAGTACGTCATTATACATACTGATATTATAATCTCGAAAACAACTTCCTCTGTATGTCTGTTACGTTTTCACGGCTAAACCGCTGCACAGATTTTAATGAAATTTGAAATGGAAATACTTTGCTTTTGAGGAAAGACAGATAACTCTTTGTCGCGATAACTGACACGTGAAATGAGCCGCGGGTAAAAGCTTATGCGTGAATGTAGATTGGCTTCTGTTTTTAATTCTAGGCAACATTAACATAAAACTAATAGGAAGATAAATTTAATAACGTTAATTTTAGGTTTCCACGAAGCAATAAAGTCAACATATAGTAGAGAAAAAACGCGTGAACAAATTTATTTTCACTTATACTAACATGTTCTCATCATTTGTTGAAAGATTTATAAGATAGCTTTTGTTGTTTTAGCTTTAAGCGTTAGCCACTGTGTTGCATCATTTAAAAATAGACTGCAACTCAGATATAATACAGTTGCATGTACGCAAGTAATTTATTTCTACATAACTTCTTACTGCATTGAAAGTAAAATCGTTGTCCGTAATATTTATATATTTTTTGACATGAAAACACAACGTCATCTAGTCCAAAACTTAGCTAAATTGTATTATGGGTAATAGATAACCGATACAAGTGCATATATATAAAATATGCTTTTGTAAAAATGTTAATATTAGACATAAAAAAACAAGCAAACTCCGAAACAAATATTTGCAGTTCATACAAGCATTCGGTCAGATCCGGGTATCGAACCCAAGACCTCATGCACAGCAGTACCACTGCGCCAACGAGTCAAATAAATAAAATAATGTATTCATTCAAGCACTTGCTTCTACTGCTTGCTCTTTTGATTACCTCTTAAATATTTCGGACATCTAACACACAACTTGATTATATGTATACTCTTGATTAGTTCGCGATACCGATATTTACGTATCCTTATAATGTACTACTAGGAGGTAACTTAAACATGGTTTTAATTAGCTAACTAAATAAAAATTAAGAAGTTAAACGCTTAATTCGCACAAAGCAGATGAGTACAAATGTAAATAATGTACGTAGTACATATTTCATTCTGTGATTTACAATAATTGACACGTTACATTCACTACGCAATTGAGTGCCATTGAAGTGCATACTTAAAAGCACTTACGTCACATGAAATGAAGATCGATGTGGCATGTTGTCGTCTTTTAAAGTTACGTTAACTTTGTGAGTCCAAACCAGACAGTACGTATATAATATACAATATTCATTACGACTACAAAAACTGAGGTTATGACAGCAACAAGCGATGTATAACTCTACGTACATATTAACGAGAATTATTTCTTAAGTTTATCGTCTCTTATTGCGGTGAATACCTATTCAAAGAATATAATATATATATTTTAAATAAGTTCATTTTTCCCTGTGCATTTCTTAGAAATGGAGATTATTTATGTGTGTGTGTATATTTCTAATCTTACTAATTTATTAGTTCTAGAAGTGGTTGTGACTCCAATACGTACTCTATAGTCGTTGAGGCAAAAAGTGTTAAATTATAATGTCAAATTACAACCCAGTAATAATTTTGAATACAACACACCCAAAATCGGTAAACATATTCATATAATTATAACGACGGTGGGTCTTCATTCTTCACAATGGGGTACCCAAGTGAACGGTTTACGTCGTAGGAAACGAGAAAATTATTACTTTAATACATATGAATGAAACGATAAATAGAGATTTATATTCTTTGTTTTTTGGAGAAAGAAAATGTAAACATATTCTGATTTCATTAGAATTCACATTTTTTGTAATTTATAGTCTTTTGGCTTTGGTATTTGTCTTCTCAGATGTTTAAATAAAAATCTTTACTTACATTATTCAAGAAATTATTTAAAAAACTGTACTGGGTTTTGTTTCATAATTTCTACTCGAAATTAGGACTTTAAAATTATAAGTATTAATAAAGCTTTTAAAGACACACACAACACACACTGTTTTTAATGGTCAAACAAAGACTGCCATTAAAAAACAAGTAATGGCTACTGTTTGATGAAAACAGGAAAGAACACACTAAATGTAATGGAGTGCTCTAACTTTTTAAGTAAAATATAATTCTCCATGAAATAGAGACACAACTAGCGTTCTCCCGACACGCTTAAGGACAACGACTTTGTCTCCACGAAAAGGTTTAGTCCGATAAGCCTAACAAACAACACACCAGTGAAACCTTTTAACACCGTCGGCATGCTTGCACTTGTAAAGGGTCACGCAGTACCCAAGAAATTAAGAAATATTTGTTAACATTTTCTTGAGTCAATACCAAATACTTAGGCAGATTTCGAAAACTGCGGAACTTTGAGAAGTTGAGCAATAAATTATCAGCAAATTAACCCAACTTTCAAATTAGTCAATTGAAATGTCAGGAAATATGTTAAAGTTCAAGTTGAAAGTCCTTTATATCTTTATGTATATTTTTTTTATTTTAAATATCAATAGCATCTAAGATTCAGATTTTGATATCAGACAAAATGTCTGGTCTGTATATTAGGCGTCTGGTAATAGCTTTTAAACATAACTTATGTAAATATGTAGAATTCAGTATTTGAGTATCATTAAGGAATTACAAAAGGAAAACAAATGTGTATTAGTAATGAACAAGTTCCGAAAACCTTTCGTTTCCTGGAAGGCTTCAATCAAATAAGAGACTTATTTCCCATCTGATAACGTTCTCTACAACACTCAATACGAGAATACCTCGGGGAATATCGTAAAACAGCATACGGAAATTTCGCTTGGGAATCACGATAGCTGATACTAAGGACAATTTAGATTCTAAAGCAGAAACTTATTTAAAATAAGTTCAATGTTATTAAGTGGAAATGAGCAATTCTCGCATTGGAATAAAAGGGTTTTAGATAAGATCAGTCGAGGTTATCTCACGCTTAACAATGTGTCACATTGCTCATGCATGTGATTAAATTACGTATGGAGGACAGGTCCAGTGCCCTCTGCAAACACCTGCGGAAATTGCGTTATAATATATTGCTGAAATATCTTTGTTCAATGTTATCACAAATGATAAAATAGCTGAGGTTGTAACAGATGGAGGGTAATGTTTTATAAATTTTCTACATCAACTAGGTACTTTAAGAGTAATTTTATTGAAAAAATCATACTTTGCGTTATTTTTGAACTTGTCCGGATCTTACAATTATTAGTTTCAATTGGAAACAAACCTTGTTATAGTTTTGTTTTATCTAACAAAATGCTATTATTTATTTTTTATTGTCATATTAGTTTCTTTTCTAATATGTTATATAAATAAATGTTATTAACTTTTCGATCGTTTCATTTCACTGCCAAATAGGTTGCAATGTAGCCTACTTTCCAATGAAATTTACAGAGAACAAGCACTAATTTGCTGGCTTTTGCACTTTGCTGGAATGAGTAGATTAATGCATGGAACTCGAACCCGTAAAACGTTTCTAGTGCTAAGGGTTGGTGAATTTTATTATACACGATCCAACAGAAGGGGTTACATCAACCGCAAACCGCACGTAGCGATCAGTACTACCATACATTAAACCAATCTATATCGCATGTAACGAGTTTCATGGAAAAGCATAATCTTGCCACGAACTTACATATTTTCAAAGTCAAGAAATAGGGCGCTACTGTTTAATTTTTGATAAATACAAATTCTTATAATTACTTATAAGAATATTATATTATAGTTGAGTATATGATGATACAGGAATGACAACATTCTAATAAGAAATATTATATTCTAACTTCTAAAACAAAACAAAAGCAAAATTTAAATATTAACACTTGTAAGAGTACAAAACGTGAGATTTTGTAGTGATTCGAAAAGTAAACAGCCACGCCTAACGACCGTGTCTCGCGCCATAAGGTTGCAGGGTTGGTGGGTCATTGACACAATTATTCTTCAGAGGGCACGTTTTATCAGTAGCCGATAAGTACAGACGCCATTGTGTTATGATAACGGTTTACGCCAGCAATAAATCGTTAAAGACAAATTCGAATGAAAACTGAAAAAATAACATCTTTTCTAACAAGTGTAACTTCGAACCGTTTTAGAATTACATTTATTAGATTACATTATTATAAAGAATTCTTACAATGGACGTTATGAGAACTAATGCAAAGACTTATGCATTCAACCATTACAGAGAAAAAGACGTGGAAACAAAAGATTTGGAACATTACCCCCAATATTAAGATCCGTTATGTACGTATAATAAGTAATCAAGCCTCACAGTTCCAAAACAAATATAAACTTTAATATTAAGGATAGATAGATAGATAGATAGATAGATAATACTTTATTTGTACACCAAGGTTTACACACAATATACAATTCTATAAATTATAAAAAAAAAGATAAAAATGAAACGGATATTGGGTAGCTTTTTTTAAGCGTTGACATTTCGAACTAACAGTAACAATAAAATACTAAAATCTTCAGCAACAAATCGAATGTTAATAAAGAACTACAAAGGAATCTTTCAAAGGAGCGAAGAACCTTTCGAGAACTATCTCAAAAATCGTTCCTCCAGGTGTATATAAACTAGAATGAAAATCGTAACAGCGTAGCCAATGAAACTCCAGTATACGAGTAGAAGGAGTTAAAGTAAAGGTATAAAAGAATTTTATACGCACTTTAATACGTTTGCAGCATTAAACAATATGTAAACATACTTATAAAGCGCAATGACGATCCAACAGTGATAAGGAAAGCATGTACAAACATGAGGAAACAAAGAAGGAAAACGTAATTAAGGAAAAAAGACTACATTAAAAAAGGCAACAAACAAACCACTTAAATGAAAGATGGATAAATGTATTGAAACGAGAAAGCCATTGCGAAACCACGCTGTTTATCTACACTCGATAAAATCAGGAACTACTTCTTTACGAAAATCCGTTTCGGGATGTGTTTGTTCTTAATTTTGATTCTAGATTTACACTGTTAGCACCAACATCTTTATATATATAAATCTTCTGTGCGTGTTAATGTGATGTGAACTCCTCCTAAACGGCTGAACCGAATTCAGTTTCTTTTTCTCTTTTAGTCTATTCCTGAGGATTCGAAAATGATTTGGATTTTTTTTATTCAACCCGCTGCTTTAATTGCTGGTAAAATTATACTACAGGTAACACCGCGGGGCTCATCTAGTTATGGGATAAATTAAAATCAGTTAAATCATAAGGTAACACGGCAGTCGTGCTGTTCATCAGATAGGATAAATAAAGCTTCATTTCGCCTGTTCCTGCCATCAGTTTTCGCTTTTATTTAGTTCTAGCCTTTCATATATATTCATTTTATTTAGCCATTTTTCAGAATCCACGTGCGAACGACGACGACGAATCCATGCGACGTGGACAATTTAACGTCTTTCGGGGCCTACCAGGACTGAATGGCCAACTCACGAGGGTCTTATAAATTCATAGCCTTATTCACTTTCACTTCATCCTTTCAATATCCTAACACTATCGCAGTATCACTTTCTCAATTCTTGTCACTACATCTTATTTCAATTGCTATTTTATTTGAATATTATACCGACAAGAGTGTCTATCTAGAATAAGTCATAAATATTCTCTTTAAACAATTCAAATAGTATATTACATAAATCCGCGAAAGTGTAACACTAAGTAGTCGTTAGCACAGTTACTAAGACTGCCATCATCACAATCGCCTGTTAATGTTAACTTAAAATGTAAAGTCAAGTGAGCGCTGTCTAAATGAGCACAGCTACATTTGTCAACAGCAGACCTAAGTGTTCCCTAGCAAGTAATTAAGTGCTGGTAGCGTTGTGCAATATTAAGACTATTATTTACTGAGGTAGTAAGAGTAAGACTGACTCGTTTGTGAGTTTATTTTATTACGATCAATGAGTATGAGACTATACAACATTGCATTATTGAAGATGTGGGTGTAGTTGATATTAAATATAAAATAGAATGGTTTTTGACTACTAAAATGGTTAAAAAACGATAGATTCTGAACAATATTTTTAGGACATGATTATTTCTAATATGGTACGAAGTAGCATCTAGGTTAAGTGTTGTTGCTAATAAGTAGTAGTTTAAAACAAGAATTAGAACAATCTGTCAGGATGTAACTCGGCGCCGTGACAGCTGCTAAACGCAGGCTAAATACGTTGAGCTATCTGATACCCACCGAAATTTGTTAAAACTATCTATATATAATAATAAATATAATATTTTAAAATCATTGAACAAACCTACTATGTATACGATTTACAAAGCAAAGCACTAGATAACGTGATAAACGGTTTATACGACTTGCCTAGGTTACAGGATGCATTAATTGTATTAATTGCACAATCACTTAGGCAATTTTATTGGATGACCCGTTCACGCGATGGTATAAGGTAGATTACTTGATACCTTATTGCATAGATAACGTGAGTTAAAGGCAAAGGTTGGAGCTGCTTCATATCAAGATATTCCCATTTAAACATCGCTAATAATTCATAAACAGATATAGGTAACATTAAACGACTAATATCGTACGTACGTACGTATTTTGATGCATTATTAGAAAACAAAATATATAAATCACTTTGAGAATAAAAATATATATACACACGTTTTACCAAAGCAAATCAAACGACACAAGGTTATATAAAGAGGGCAAAGTAAAGAGAAATCACAGATTGAAAATATTATGCAGACTCGCGACAACCACAACAATATGGAGCTCAGCAAAATAATATAAATATATAACGAATTCGCACAGAACGATATGCAATATAACACTACGGTTCTATTACAGCTTAAAACAAAAGGTTTATTAAAAAAAATCAAAAACAAAGATCTACATTGAGGAAGTACGTAGGTGCAAAATAAAAATTTGGTGCCAGGTAGGGTGTTATGCTTAAAGCCATAGTTCAAAAGCTGATATTAATTCTACTACTTAATATTATTACAAATGCGAGAATTTGTGAGGATAGATCTTTGTATCTTTTCAACTAATAAAAGGATTTATATTAAATTTTACAGTAACTTATACATACATGAGTAAAATAATTATACTACTGTTTACCATGATAACCAACATGATAGCTTACTCACGGTGGGTAAGCTAGTCTTTAATAAATATGTTGTAAGATTTTTTCAATAAGGAAATCACCCATATGTATATTTTTAAACAATTAAAACTAATCCTTGGCTACAAGATTATCTACTGCACAAAAGTAATCCAGTTACAGAAACTCGTGTAAAGTTTGAAAACCCCAGTTATAGACATGTTGGTGCTGATAATTCGCTTTGCTGAAATACCGTTAGAATTGGGGTCCTTTAATTAAATACAGTATTTATAAAGTTCGGAGTCGGTTTGTTCTTTATCTTATTTTTTTTGCTGCAGAGATACATCAGAATACATCAAATAATAAAACTTCTGAGGATGCATTGATATTTGTTTCTATTTCACGCTAAAACTACTGAACGGATTTAGATGAAACCATACAATAATATAATTCATGTATCAGAATAACACACATGCTTCTATTTACTGCAATAACCGATTGGAGCATGGAGCCACGAGCAACAAGAAGTATAAAATATAAACGGTAACCTAAGATTTGTGTGTGAACAAAATTCTCTATACAATGAGTAATACGCCTTAAAAATTTGTTCCCACAGATTCTATTTCCCTTCTGCTCATTAATATTGTAGTAGCCTTCAAAAATTTATTAAACGGAATATTTCCAGTTCCTTTGAACGTAAAATAAAATTTAATTTGCGAAGGTAGAAGAACGTTATGGTCTAAATATTTTGCTCCGGGAAAAGCGAATTAGTTAAAAAGGTTTGCTTGGAATAAATTTTATTTCGTATGTCAATTACTTATGTATTATTACAAAAAGTTTATAGATGTTTAATAATTCACTGTGTCAGTGTGGTATACTGACATTTTCAATGACAAAACAGAAGGGGAATCGTGTTATTATAACAAAATGACAGCGTTTAGCGCAAAATCAAAAGTACTATCCATACTTATATTATAAATTCGAAACTAATGTCTCTGTCTGTCTTTAAAGCTTTCACCGCTGAAGCGATTTGGATCAAATTTACAAAGGAGGTTATTTGATTCTTGAGGATGGACTGACTACTCTTTTTATTTGTAGTAAATGTATCGCTAATGAGTTGTCATAGATTTAAATGAAAATAGTTTTAACTCAACTATCATCAGCATCATCAGTCTATCGCAGTCCACTGCTTCGTTGCGTTGCGCTGCATCGAATTGACTAGATAAGTCACTCAATGAAGATATTAAAACATTAAGCAACACTTTCAAACAATCACGATTTTATATATGGAGTTCTGTTAATGTCTATTGTACGTCGTAATGAGACTAAAGTGATATACGAATATGTGTAGTGAGATACGAATGAAATAATCGTACGAATCATACGAATGAATGTACCAATTAAAGATTAATCTTTAAACATTTCTAAGAAAAGCAGTCAAACATAATACTGAAAAAAAAATATAAAGAGATTTAAGAAGTCACTTTTGATGCAGTCTGTAAATGTTGAAAGTTCGAATTTGTTACATTCATTACAAGATTTGTGATTCGGGGGGTTATCATAACATTGTCACAAACTTATTGCAACCGAAATAATATATTAAACAAACAAACAAACAACAACCCATAATGTCACACTGCTGGGCTCGGGTCTCCTCTCTGGAGAGGGTTAAGGCCATACGTACGAAACAATATATTATTCGCCTCAAACTCTACAACTAATTTAATTTAAAGTAAATAACTGAGCAGAACACCGTATGTTTACGAGAAAATGAGGAAAGCTGTAGGTCAGAAATAGAATTAAAATTCTTTGGCAAATATCACCTAAACAAAACTTAATCTTTTTAACCGACTTCAAGAAGGGAGAGGTTATGAATTCGACTGTATTTTTTTATGTTTGTGACCTCCGAAGTTTTGAGTGGGAGAACAGGTTTTAACGATTCTTTTTTATTTAAAAACTGATGCTTTCCCATTTTAATTTAGTTCTAACGATGTCATCTAGGAGAAAACCATATAAGTCTTCAATTTGCATTAAGCATGCCTGCGACACATTGACGAATAACTCAATATCACGGTAACCGATTTCGATGATTTATTTTTTTATTTGAAAGCTGGTGCTTCCCTTGTGGACCTTTCAATTTGGTTCAGTTCCTAAATTCGGTTTTGTTAATATTGTAGAACGATGTTATATCTCATGTTATTTAATGTGTACTGTGGTAAACATATAATGTATAATTTCGGTCAATTGATAATCTGTAGTTGGCAAAATAAAACATTGCGTGTTAGACGTTAGACGTATTTACTGCTTTTTATGCTATATACAAGACTATATTCCGGCTAACCAAAGTTACAACCAAAGTTAGTCCAATACTTTATATGTTCAAAACCTCCGTAGAAGAGCTAAAAACTGCTTACACGTCCTCCTCAAACTGTTCATACGAAATGAGTACGAACGTGTGACTTTATATCCTATTTAGTATTAAATTCGAGTGAGGTGATACGATTAAAAATACCGAGTGTAACCATCCCTATTTACCCCCGTGGGTGGCGTAGGAGATAACTATAACTAAAGGTGCTTTCTGCAAATCCTTTACCATCCAATATGGCCAAAACCTTTCAAAGGAGAGGTTTATATTAAAAAGCCAAGGTGATGTCAGCAACATTTACTTTAAACGAAAGGTGTATGTTTTTTAGTCAATCAACTGCGTTATTAACTAAAGTTGACAACACACATTTTTTAAGAGGGATGTCACTCATTGTGTAGCTCGAAACCGAGGTACAATATGGGGAACATTTCCGGCTTAGTAGCATAGCGACCGGTAATAAACGTCTACCCCCAAAAAAAAAATAGCATCATTAGAAAATCAAACAATACTCTTAAGACCCTAAAAACATCTATATTGCAAATAATAAAATTTAGCCGTTTAAGAGAAAGTAGGCATTATCTAACCGTAAATTTTGATCATATTAAAAAAAAACAAATTTGAAACGCAAAAAAAACTCCTGACCGCACTTAGGCATTTGTGTTGTTTTACATAATTTTAAATGAAATGTTAATATAGGCAAGATTCCAAATGAAGTGAGAGTAAATCTTCTGTTGAATATTGGTATTTCACGCTAATAAAATAAAGTCGATTATTGCTCGACAAAGCTTCTGAAGTTATAGCTTGACAACTGTTGCCATACAAACTATCCGACTTAGGTACCCTCGATAACTATCAATAGAGGTTTAGGCTAAAAGTAATTTTACCTAAATATCAACAATTCTAAACGAATTATCAACGAAAGTGAGTCACGATTCGAGATTTTTTTCAATATTTACATGTGTGTGTGTGATAGGGTAGGTTAGTGAAGACAAATGACCTCAGCGTACCCTTATTTACACATAATGTATTCACGTTTAAATGTTTTCGACATTCAGACCACATACCATTAACTACATAATTTTCCTATTTGTGACTTATTTATCTTATTCGCTTTATGTCGTCAGTATATATTAAAGGCATAACAAACTTCGACGCATAATCAACTAGGTATAATAATATGGCATCGTGGGAAATAGTAATATGTAGTAATTGAAAAATAACGACTAAGATTTGACGAGCAATAATTGCATCGGAAAACTTAAATAATTGCTATTTATGCCAAAGTAGTTAACGCGTCAAAGACTGTGTTACCATGTAAATTATTAGCAGTGCATATTTTGGTAAGAAATACTGGTTGATTGTGGAATACTGAAACATTTTGGGTTCAAAGTATGTCTTGATACTCAATCGTAAAGAACAAAAAAATCTGGAGGGAACCACTCGTCATTTTAGAGAAGTTCTTTAACTAACACTAAACGAGGTTTTTGTATATTAGAAGATGAGCAAGGTTTTGTGCACGATAAAGTTCAAATGGTTAATACTACGTGTGAATACATATGACGTTGTAACAAAAAGGCACTTGATAGCGTACGCTCGGTTGAGCAACACCGCTATTTGAATTTCGCTTAATTGATCTAGTGGTTAGTGAAGCCACAAGTCTCCACTTTTGTAGGAATTTCCCATTTTCGGAAACTACGAAATGTTAAGCCGCCAAAAATAATTTGAGTACATTTGTAGCCATTAAATATTACTTGGGTTTTGATTTAATTCGAACTATATTTATGTTTATTATCTGGCATAAAACGTCATACTAAAGTCGCTCCATTAGAATAAAGAGTTAACGGCTTGTGCTGTAATCTAGTAGGCTAGTAAAGTAATCCCAGAATCATTAGCAGCTTGTAATAAACCTTAAATGAATGGTTTTACATGAATTTGCGCTGCAGCTTCATAAAGAGGACCGAGATATAATCACTTTAGATATGTATATATGCAGTTTATATAAATTTACTATACATCCATTCCATTCTCCATACCAAAGTTCATTGAAATCGGTGCAGCGGTTTAGCCGTGAAAGCGTTACAGACACAGAGAGTTGTTTTCGAATTTTTAACATTAGTATGGATTCAAAAGAGTGCTTTCAAAGTAATGTGTAAAAAGATATGAATAATATTTAGTCAGCAAACATTCAGAAATATCGAATCTCTATTTTTTACATGAATCTGGAATCACTAACGTTCACATGATGTAAAGTTATAAACGTTTATTCGTTTCGAGCATACACTGAAATTACTTAATCGCATTAACAACATGTGAGAACCTAAAAACTATTTTATATATGCGATATGCTATATACTTGGTGGTCTGAAAAGTTATTGGCTTTAACGTGAACAAAGTGAATTTAGTTATGCATTATTGCATTGTGCTGGGAAAAGTGTGTGGAGTTACAAGGACACTATGTAGAAAAATAAATATCTTGTAACATAAGTCAGATAGTTTGTACACTCCATCCGCCCTTTGAAACTCCGTCTCACATTTTATGTACTCTCTTCTAACTGTAATATTAAAGTGTGCAACTAAAGAGTTTTCTATCTATCTATAGTCTAGTCTATCTATAAGAAATCTGCATATACCTAATAGAGGCTAATAATTGATTAAGCTGTAACTTTTATCTCCAGAGTATAGGGCAAAATATTTTTTTTGGTTCGTTAAAAAATTGAATTGGGTATTACAGTGAACAAATATCTAATGAATTTAAGATTTAACGAAAGACTTTTCGATATTTGGAATACTATAACATATAGAAAGTTCCAACAAGATAAGAAACTGTAATGAAATTTCTTTTGAAACTAAGACGAAAAGCTTTAAGATATTTACTATAAAAAGAAATCTTGCGGAAAGTCTGAAATGATCACGTGAAGTCAATACCGGTATTTATTAATTTCAAAAATATCAAATACCAATATGTTTTTGAGTGGGATGTATCAGATAAAAAGGCCGCGAGCGATACCACGAGCAATATGCTCCATAATTGATCATTTGTGACGAAAACAAGCCTAGATATTCAACAATGATGCTTAACTTCATAAAAGGCGTAGCCGAGGATAATTTCTTCTTGTACCTACCTACACAATAGCAAAATGGTAACGGTAATAAAAATCTATACGGGTGTTCATTGCTTTTTGATTCGTTCGTTTCTTAAATGTTACGATGAAATTTTGTGAATACTTAAATAACTAAAATTCCTTCTGATACAAGCTTTGTTCTCTTGGACTCAACATTCCAAGCATAACCTAACGAATCACCTTCGGTGGCTTATTATTTTTACCAATCAACCTTTTGTGAATTGCAATTTAAATTTATCAAATAACGGCAGTATATTGCGTAAAGTATACACAAAATAAAATTATTCAGTCGAATTAAGAAGCTTGTCGGTTTAAAAATCATATGCAATCATGTTAGTATGTCACAATAGGCGACTGGTGAACGTCGACCGCAACTATCTCGTTTATGTAATAAGCATAGCTGAAAACACTGGCCAGGCGCCTTAGAAAAAAAAGGAGGAGAGAAAAGAGGCAGGCCCTTTAATTTACCATGGGAGAGCCACGCTTCGGCATGCATGGGCCGGCTCGACCAGAGTTATCCCACGACCTCACAGAAAACCGGTGCGAAACAGCGCCTGTGCTGTGTTTCACCGAGTGAGTGAGGATACCGAAGGCTCATAATCTAAACCTTCCCCTCACCCCCTTCCATATATTTTTTACCTTGTACGTATCATTCATATTTTTAATTGGATTACCTACATGTTTTTGTATGCACTGTTACGTTATATTGTGTTTCTAAGAGTTACATGATATGGCCATACGATGAAACCGAACCGTTGCTTAAAGACAGGGGGTGGTTATCACCCTTAAGGCGATATTCAATCGTTATGAATCAGCATTCAACTACGACGCATTTGTGCGGATGGTGAAATTTAAATAGAGAAATACACATTATTAACTTGTCTTAGGTGTAATAGACCTACCTACAATCGTTGAATAAGTATAAGGTAACCATATAGTCCGATCTCCTTGTTACAATAATACACTTAAAAACAAATTAGCAGTATAGTGTAGTGGCATTAAGGAAGTGGTAGATAATGTAGACTTTCGATAATTCTTGTAACTTCCATACAACCGTTCATCCCTCTATTGTGGATATTTAAAGTATTCAAAAAATATCAGCCGCCACGATTCCTATTTACTCATTTAGGGCTCTACCAAAATGAATCAGTCAGTCAGTTAGTAAATTTATATAGATTTACGTAAAGCAAATATACATAAATAAAATTTCTAATTAGTTAACTTGTAGAACTTTACGTTCTCATCTTTGTGAACTATTAATCATACTTCAGTTAGAGTATCGGAGTTGAAACCTCTAATACCTAATGTTATTAAATCCTCCGAGACTAAACTAATACACTAATTTTCATAAATAAATTTTAGCTTCACCAGAATAGACATTGTGTTTCAGAAGCACGAGTATTTCTTGATAAAACTATTAGCTTAAGAAATATAACTTAGGAAAGTTGTAGGAGGTAGGACATTGGAGAGCTCTAATTGCAGCTGTCTGATTGGTTGAAAACAGAAGACATTGTTTAAATCGCTATGTTAATAAAGTGCTCTTAGTATACGTTTATCTCTTTCTTGGTAAAGGAGATGGGATAACGTTGTTGGTGTACAAATAACCCAAAAACTATTATGAGTGTTTATAGTGACTGATAATCGCTTAACATACATATGTACTTCAAGAGCGCCGTATGCTTGTTTGCCAAGTTAAATAAATAAGGACGAGTACGATGTGCTTGTTTAACCATGAATGTATGTATACTATTTCTTATTTAATCGTTTTATTCAACAACATTTGTAGGATATCTATGGTTGACACAATAAACTATAATCGTCTAACTTGTTTTTAATTAGCTAATGATGTCTATTTATGTATAATCGTTTTATAATAGAAGTTAATTACATATTTAGATCGAGTGTAAGCTTTATGATATAATTCTGGGGGCAACTGATCTATAGAACAAAAAAAAAATTTTTTTTATGGAATAGGGAGTTAACGAGCACATGTATGGCCTCCCATGATCACCAGCAACGCCAGAGGCGTTACTAGTGCGTTCCCGGCCCTTTGGGGAATGATGATGGGAGGAGCGGTTAGGCAATGGGCCTCCGGTATCTTCACTCACTCAGTGAAACACAGAGCAAGTACTCTTTCACACTGGTTTTCTGTAAGGAGTGATACCAACTCCAATCGGGCCGGCCCATTAGTGCCGAAACGTGGCTCTCCCACGGTAAAAAACTAAAAGAACCATTTTTATAAAAGAAAACAAGAGCACTCATAAAGATCTAATGTGAACGACCTTCTAAAAACCTCATGCCGCAAAGAATCCCGAATCCCTCATAAGTTTTTAAAAGCGTACTAAAATTTACATTTGTATTTACGTAGCCACCATCATCGTTAAGGCGTTCAATACTCAAACACGCGACCTTAGTGTCTTGCTCGGGGATTAATTATGCGCATACTTTGTTGTGGAACTAAACATCAACAAACAATACGTAATAAATAACGATACGACGACTTAACAGGAAATTTAAAAAAAAATGGAATGGTCGACCGCATGGGACTGTGAACCACACGTACATTGACGCCTGTAGCTACTTCAGACTGCATTTTTTACAGTAACATTAACAACTTTTTATAGATCTAAAATTCAACTTTAAGATTATTAAACTTAAAACTTAGACACATAAATATTCATGATAAGTAATGTCGTTAATAGTATGGAACCCAAAGAGCACCAACAAACATTTTTAATTAACCTAGTCAAAGTGGTGTTCCACTGTTTGGCTTAATTCGTTTGCTTTTAGGTTAGCTATTAATTCGGTTTGAAGTTTGCACTTCGCATGCAAGCAATTTTTAACCCATTAGAAATAGCGGTATATAGGTTAATCGCATATTAATTTCTACATTTATTTTAAATATTCACCCACAATCCATCCCCTAATTAAATAAAAACTTTGTTGGACTTTTCAAAATGAGCGAAGTGGTATGGATATGGATGGAGATGTACATCCAATACCTGACAGCCTTTACTCCATATAGCCGATACTCCAGCTCTGATTGGTCAAAACAAGTTCCAGTTATACATTTCCGTCTCTTCACAAGTATTTGTAACACATTCAACCTTTGGTTCATGTAGAGAAATTAATTGGTGAATTAGAAGAATATACTATTGAATTGTAAAGAAATTGAAATATAAAATAATTTTCATAATGTAATACACATTTTGACAACGTTTTAATGTTATGCATGGTCTTTTCTGAATAATTTTAAGACTTTTAACATAATATTTTGAACCCGATAACAACAAACTTCTAGTGTAGCAGTAGCAAAAGTGACATACGATTAATTAATCAACTTGATATTCATTAAACATACTAAGAACAGTAATAAATATGCTACATTCGCCTGCTCATAATCACTCTGTGGCCTTGTAAGACCACATATTTGTTGTAGTAAGAACGATTCCCTGAAATCCATTGTTCTTTTTTGGATGTACGTCAAATATAATTTCAAGTTCAAAGTTTTAACTGCGCATTTATTATACTTGGTGTAAATGTCTGGTTGAATTTAATGTTTAATGCTATATTTTTCGTGCTTATAAGCAAAGTAAAGGATGAATTATATATTGTTGGAAGCTATTATATTAGTTTTAATTTAGTTATCATCTAGTTATAGTCTACACATAGGGCGAAGCTCTTTTCTTTTGAATTGTACCTAGGTTTTTTTTTATGAAATAGTGGGCAAACGAGCAGAGTTATCGACTGATGGTAAGTGAAACCTCCGCCCGAAACGTGTTTTTCCCACATAACTCTACCTTATACCGTTATATATGTATGTGTTATATACCTTTTAATACTGTTTTAAAGATTAAAATGTCATATTTGTATGAGTAACAAGTACTTATTTCTTTCGAATCCGATCGTCTATTACCTATGACCTACGAGTCATTATAGTCAAAGAAACAAATATTTGTAAACTAAACATTTCCATTTCACTTAAAGAACGACATCTTACCCTCCTCGGTTCAGGGTGGTGATCAAACCGGGTCTCTCATAACACATATGCATACCAGCAATGTCTGCGGTACACTTATCAACACTTATTGTAATATATTAACACAATTTTTTTATTCAATCCACTCCACTAACACACATTTTTGATTGAGACTAACCTCAATCACACGCACACTTCTAGGACCTGAAAATTTTGAAATCACCTACTATAGCAAGTATTGCTGAGCTGAACCATGGTTATGCAGCACTCTGGGAACTGGGAGTTTACTGTACAATTAGATGACGTCATTAGAGCTACACCAATAAGGTGCAAAATAAATTTCTGTACACTACGCATCGGTACAGTCGCGGTGAGAATGCTAAATTACCTAATATGATTTAATTTTAGTGATCTGTAGTTGAATATTATTCTATCTTTCCTTATTTATAAGGAAAATTTCGCAAATAAGTACCTAATACGGAAAGATTGCTGTATATTAATTTAAATAAGACCATTCCATGTGTCGGAAAACCCATTTTGAACTAAAATTTGATGGGTTTACGTAATTAGAATTTGCAATTTCATGTTTTGCCATAACCCAATCATATCAAATTTCGCTGAAACGAATACTTATTATTTACATACTTTGTAGGTACTTGAAACCGCTTTGATATATTACTTTGAGTAATGGAACTGAATTAGTCTGCGAAAGATCATTTATCTTTATAGAAAATGAAAAATAGTAAAAATTTTAAAATGTTCCGAGCTGTTGGTACAGTTAAGGATTGTAACAGAAGCGCTATGTGATAATGGATTACTGTGGGTAATACAATCTTAAATTAAAGAAATGGTGATTACGGAGTACCGGGTCGGTCAGATGATTAATTGGAAAACAGGACGAGCAGATACTTTTTGCCTTATTTAGCGAATTTCCGGTGAGTAGGATGTAGCATTTTTTTTCAAAGGGTCAGAAGGAGTCATTACGCGGGTGTTTTCCCGTGTGATTGATCTTAGGCGCTCGCTCATACTCGTAAATGCTCTGTTCAAAACATTGGACTGTTTACGGCAAACTATGTGTAGTAACTATGTACAAGTTTTTTAATATATTAGTTTTGTAAATGTTATCGGAGTGAAAGTAACAAACTGTGTTACATTAATTACTTTGCTACTCTTTGACCACACACTACATTACTTACACTAGTCACTAAATTTACATTTCACTTTAATAGGTAATTGTTCAAGTCGACCCTTTCTCGAGCAGGCGTGGGAAAGGCCCGTTTTCTTGTAATTCTTTTCATAATACGTACGGACTTAAACGATTTGAATGACAATAGAACAGATGGTGAATTACCGGTAAAAAGCAGGCGATTTCATTAATATAGTTCTATGAAATGGTCTGTCAAAGTTTAAACGCTAATATTTATTATTGAATAAGCAATAATTTTAAACTATAATATGAGCCAAATACTGAGTGTCCTACATCTAGATTCATTAACCTAGTTAAAAGTCGAGGTCGCGTTGTGGTCAAAACGTCACTGTGATTCTCAAATAATTTGCTACAGATAATACTTTACACACATTGAGCTTCTATTCCAGGGATATTGTAAAAATTAAAAAATTTAGCACTCAATGATGTTGTTTGTTTTAACTTGATGTAAGATATAAGATAAAAATTTCCGCGGGAATGTATTTAACATTATCTAGGGGTAGGGGATATATTTTCGTGAAAATTCGTTATAAACCATTGCAATGCAAATAAACTTTCTGAATATTGCACTAAGATCCTAGTTTATTAAATGTCTTCGTAACGAATCGCCCTTATTAATATTGAAAGGCTAAGGATTTCGAAAGAGTAAAACGATTCGTAATTAAGGAATCACCATCATCATTTCCTTTAGTCTATTAAAGTATTCTCTGTCAGCTCATTAAAAATCTACTGGCATTTATAACAGTTACCACTAAATCGAAGATACGCATTTATTACTTAATTATTCCGTAAATGCCTTGTGAAGCGCTACAGCGGAACAATAAAGAACTAACAATCATAAAGTACTGCTGTTTTCAACTGTATATAACCTATACAAATAAATGAAATTGGAGTGTCTGCGTGTAATAACCGCTATTTACTAAATGCATATGCATGTAAACACGGTACATATGCCAAAATGACATTTTTTTCAATTTTTGTATCTCTGTCTGTTTGTTCCGGCGTATCTCTGGAACAGTTGCCCCGATTTCGATGGGACTTTCACTGACAGATAGCTGATGATATAAGGAGTAATTTATAGATGAAATTCTGTTAGAAATATTTTAGACTTAAAGATTTTCATTATAATATTCTTTAATTTGTTAAGTTTTGATTGTTTAAATGCTTATTTAGCAAAACAGCAACATTAATTAGTTGTCCAATTCGTGACTGCAAGAATCCTTTTAATTTGTTTCTATTCCAAATCTAGCGATTATCTTTGTTATAGTGGTTACCAATTTGCAATAGATATTGTAAATCATAAACTCCCAGTTCCAGCAATCAAGTGCGTCATGCATGAGTCAACATCATGGACATAACATCCGTCGGAGCGATTCTTACAAAAACTATGCGGTTGCGTCGTCCGTATCTATCCTACGATCCAACACTGCAATCCAAATAATCACTGGTGGTCCTCACAGATTTCACTGTTACGCCGCACAATCACTCAGAGACACTAAGCTCTGCCAACACGCACGCATTCCATGTCCAAATGCAAAGCGCATCACGTTTGCCACTCACGTCCGTACGAAAACCCGCCAAAAGCGAGTTCCCCGAGTACCTTTTAAGAGGTGTCTACAAAGTAAAACCATGCATGTTACGCGACCAGCACGAGTACACAGCAAGCGAGGACGCGCGCGACTGCCGCCGAAGCTAAACGGCCGAACCGTGATCGGCGCGGGGCGGGAGCGACGAACGCCATTCGCAGGTTATCGTGAGTCGACTACATAGATAATGATGTCAAAAGTGGATCGGACTAATTATGTTCTCCTATTTAGTTGCAAACATTCAAATATGCCAAATTGCCAGCTTATATTGTACGACAAAACTGTTGACTACAAATGAATAAATGATGGCAACTCATTGTAGTTTCCTGAAAATAATTTTTAATTTCAGGCGCAAAAAGTGCAGAATATAGATATGAACTGATAACAGAATTAATTTTTTATAGAATAAAGAACTGAAACTTCTTACAAAAGTTGTATTTACGAAGTAGTATTCGTAAAAGAGTAGAATAATGTCACTCATCGAAGTAAGCATGCGGCGCAAAACATTGGCCGTAATTTTTATTGTCCCACGCCGGGCGCTGTGTCACACCATTATGACACTTGTTGACAAACCGCAAGAGCAAAAATAGCTAAGCATCACTGGAACCCGCAAAGTATTAGTCAAATCGAATAATGTTGATATTTTGATGATCCACCAAATGTGCACCGTATTGCGAAGGCACTCAAGTTGTTTATGAATTGTCTATCTAAATGGAGATGATGCTTTTTGGATTACACGTGGTTTTTAAATGTAGCCGTTTTATTTAACGTAGTAAGGTTAGGTTCCGATTGTCTAACGAGATTAATGCCCTTTATGTCCATTCAGTCTCTTGTCTTTATGTATATTAAGTTACAATAAAAACCTTCAGTTGCAGGATGTTTTCGTTTTAAAATTTCTGCGATGCTTATATATGTACCATAGAAAACGCAACACTGGCAATGTGTAACAAACGCTTATTGAAAATGTAATACATAAAGCAACGGAGTAATTTATAATGTATAAATATTAAAAATACCGCTTTATAAAACTAATAAACTCATATCAACGTAACAATCGGCATTGCAGGTTCTAAATAACTGGAAATCCACAATATGACGTCTTTTACCCACAAATCTGTATATTAAAACAATATTGTACAAAAATAAACACGCACAGCAATTAGCACGTGCAAGGCTCCAGTAAAGCTATTCTATCGCGAACAATTATAATTGTTACTCACGTTAGAATAGCGGGAGTAAGCGTGTACTAACTGAAAATAGTTGTGTATTGACCATTAAGTGAATTGCACATGGATAACTAATTCGTTGTGACCCAAATTCCGAGTAACAAACAAAGAGCGCCTGCGACGCGCTCTTAGTGGAAATAGGTGGACGGTCCCAGTGGAGCGGGGGATACTTAAGGCCACACAGGGAACACAATCGAAGATGTCACAACGATTAGCAACCATTTTTTCTGAGCACTTGTGAAGAATTTAACACCCGAGAGCCAGAACACTTGCAGGTGGAGATTTAGACTTCGTTACTGCAGAAACATTTACCCCTGTGTGTTCTGAAATTGAAAATGTTGTGTTTTTGATTATTTATGAAAGTAGCCAGCATTCGGGTAAAAATGGACTTTGAGGCTTTGACTTGAATAATCCATGGAGAGATTCCGTTTGACAATATCTTTGTAAGCAAGCATCTTTTTTGAATAAATGTATGGGCTCATTTTTTTCCAAGGGATTTATTTTAATGGAGTCAAGGTGTTGAAAACGTCCGAATATCACAGCAGAACAGCCTTTTAATTGCATATAACAAAGTCTCTTTAAAAGGTATTCTGATCTAGAGATACCCACGTAAAAGGCCATCCGCTTTGGGTATTGGCACTCGTGTATAGAACGATACAGTATGTAGCGCCCTTAATGTAATTACACCGGATACACGCACGTACGTGTTAGACCAGAATTAATACTGCATACATAACCAACAGTACATTAGAAACCAAATGATGTTTACGGATTGATTGTAGAATATGTTGCATATCAATGTAATACTAAAAATATCATCATCATCATCATCAGCCTACCGCAGTCTACTGCTGGACATAGGCCTCTCCAATTACACGCCACTTAATTCTATCTATACTAACAAATATAACAGCGTTAATATTGTTATCCTATACACATCCGTAGGCACTCATAGTCCAGTTGCACTCGGTGATTAGCAACAATCACCGAGGGTAAGCAACGACGGCGCGGTCAGTACCTGGATGGATGACCGCTGGTGGCATGTTACCATGAGCTTCTCCGTGATTCGAAAGTCACGTTAAGCAGTCGGTCCCGGTTGTTATGACAGGATAACAGCCGTGAAGCTTAGTTAGACGTTAATTTGATACACATCCTTTAGTACATATTTCACGAGAAGTAAAAATAGCTAACAGTAACATCATTGTTTGTATGGCATATTTCGGTCGCATTGATAAGAAACGAGGGAAAAAACTGATGCGAAAAATAGATAACAAAGAGATTAGAAGCTGGTTGTAGGCATATTGTGTCAAAATTTGAGCTCAACCGCTACAGAACCTTTTGCATTTTTGAAGCGCACCCAAACAAACGTTTGTTTATGGAGAAGAGTTTAAAACATTTTCTTTATTCAACGTTAATTTTCCCGTAACACTTTTATTCTACAAAATTATAAGTGTAGTTTTGCCACGGGGTAGTTCGAGTTATTTTGAATTTCTGAAACATCAAATTTAATAGTTCTCAGTTAAGGTAATTTGCAGATAAAGGATAAAGGCAACTTTGGGTTTTATCTTTTGCTTGTATCAATAGCTGTAAAATTTATTAATTATTATTATTTTAAGAAGTTTTTACTGATATGTAAGAGACATAAAAAACGTTAATAATATTCATAGTTAATTAGTCAATAGTTACACTACAATAAATTTGAGTTTTTTATGGATGTACATAAACAATTAAAGTCCAATAGAGTTCTGAATTCAGTAGTGAACTGCAATGATGATGATGTAAAAAAATATAATTTCGAGATTTCTATAAATATAATAATTTAATAAAATAATTATTTTAGTCTACGAAATTAATGAAAGCGTGAGCGACGCCAAAGTGTAAGAGTGTCAGCAAAAGGCAAACATTAAGAATATTATCTAATATTGAATAATTCATATCAATCCGAACAAATCTACATAAATCTGGATATTAAATAATAAATTACAATAAAACCAATAATATTTTAACGGTTATTACAAACATTTGTCGCATCTTATCAGCGAGTTTCTTGTCATACGACCGATAGCATTAACCGGATTCAAGGACTCAATAGCAGAATAATATACCTACATTATGTTAAAATTATGTCCGTTAACTTTTCATTCAGGTCCAGGATCGCACATTATTGAAACGATGTCAATGACGAAATATTTAGATAAAAAAACGGACGAGTCTTACAATAGTGGCGTATGATGGCATGTGTCAACCTGCACCGCACGCGTTCATTGGTTGCACCAACAAGTGCGCTTGCACGGGTGCCTTTTACACACTTTTTTCTGGAATCCAAGATCCTTTTCAAATTGCAAGGAAGACAAAAAAGGTGTTACACGTCATTTTTTTTTCAATGTTCCTATCATTCAAATATACAATTAAAACGGTCTAATTCAAATGTTTGGCATTTCCGATGACTAACTAATGAATATCACTGTTAATTGTTTTTTAATGTGTCAGATCATTTTTAATTGAGAAATTACTTCGTACCAATAGCTGGGTGAACATGCAGCGGATACTAACAAACGACATGATTTATAAAGAGCACCATATAAGATTTAGTGTGACAAAAAATAACCTTATATGAGCGGACGATCGTGACACCTGTGGTACTCGTCGTACTATTTGTTATGATACTTGGAAGTTATGGGAAAAGACCGATCATAACATTCATACGGGTTTCAACATCGTAACCATGTCTTTTATACCGAAATATGCATGAAACCCGGCGCTACTAAGTTTCAAACTTCCCATCAATTAAAACAGTCTTATAATAATTGTTTCTGGAGCTGTATACAATAATTTGAAAAGGGAAAAGGAAACAACAATGGGATCAAATTAACTTAAATTTGTAAAGAAAAAAGGATAACTCGAGAAATAAACAATATAATTTAACTTAATTACATATTCGTCACGATAACATGATTTTCAGCATGCAGTGTCATTTTGGGCAGCTAATACTTAAAAATATGCACAAGCAGACGACATACTTATTGATAAACGAATTATTAGATTTAATTTTACTAACAATATTATGAATACCTATCAAAGTAAAATTCATTGAAGATAAAAATTGAGATTAGCTAATGAAATAGCTAAGTAACTTTGGAGGAACGGGTCATATATCCCTCCAACACAAAGGATCCTTCAACCAGGCGAGCTGATCATGCTTGGCGGGCCACTGCCCAACGGTTGATGTTGGGAAGTTGTATATATGTTAATCGTGCGAGAACTTCTATTGCGCGATACAGGATTGGTAATTTTTTCGTGCACTACGTTACTCCGTAGTTCAGCGTATCTTCGGTAGATGGCGCTGTAGTATATTTCTGTTACACTGTATATGGATGTCGCCACAGTAACCACGTAATTAAACGGTGTAGATTTATTTTTCAATTTAAGCAGATGGTCCTTTATTGACAATGACTAATAGCTCTCCCATCAGTCGCCGTTCGGCGATAATCATTTGTGACGTCACATGCATCTTTTGTTACTTATTATGTACTTAAAATTTGATCATCGATTGTCAGAAATATGTTGAGGTAAAATATCCAGTCGGGGAAATGACTAGAATTACCAGTTTTAGAGGATAAATGTTAACGGTGTACACAAAAAATTTTGATGACTGCACTAAATGTACGATACTAATTACGTATATCATCATCAGCATCTTCCTACCCCTTTTTTTTAACGTGTGGAAACCCCCTCGGGCCTTCACCCCACCGGGGTTTGCGGCGGGGCGGTGTGTCGGAATCGAACCGACTAAAACCACACGGCGTGCCACTCTGCGCCTGAGACGGGAGGAATCCGGGAACCGCTTTCTTACGTCATCCGGACCCCTCCCAGCAGCATCTTCCTACCCTTATCCCAACCCTATTTGAGGTCGGTACAATGAGTCTAGCTTCTCCATTCTCCTCTGTCACTCGTCAGTTCTCTGCTTACTGCCTGGTCATATATCCTCTTTAATGCAGTTCATCCATTTTTTCTCCTCTACTCTTAAATCCGTCGACTTCCATACTTAACACTTTCTCAACTTAATTTTTCTCAACTCTGTGCATCATATGTCCATGCCAGGTTAACCGTTTACTTCTCGACTTTTTATTTACTGGTGCTACTTTCAGGCTTCCTCTAAGTAGTAATGTAGTCACTTTGGACCTTATCCATTAAAGTCACACCACACATACATCTCAAACATTTGCATTTCAGCTATATGCAAGCGTCTCTCAACCGTTTTCTTTATTGACCAACAATCAGATCCATGCAGGACGGCGGTCTGATGACCCGATGATTTTACCGTGGGAGAGCCACGCTTCGGCATGCAAAGGCCGGCTCGACCGGAGTGATACCAGGGCCTCACACAAAACCGGTGTGAAACAGCGCCTGCGCTATGTTTCACTGAGTGAGTGAGGATACCAGAGGGCCATAATCAAACCCTTCCCCTAATCCCCCTTCCCATCCCCCAAGGGAGGCAACGCACTTGTGACTCCCCTGGTGTCGCGGGTGTCCATGGGCGGCGGTAATCGTTTACCATCAGGCGATACGCCTGCTCGATTCCCCCCCATAACATAAAAAAAAGATGATCTTTTTATATATTCTTTAACGTTAAAGGGAACTTGGGATCGCATAGTTCCTGTTAACTGCTGCTGCCACTTCATTCATCGCGCATTGATTCAATGTTGTACAGACCTTATCTATTTCACCCTTATTTTGTAACAGTAAACCCGGGTACTTGAAATCATTGCAGGTCGGAATCGTTGTTTTATTTAGTGACACTAAATGGAACGACACTAATTATTAATGTATGTAATTTTTTCAAACGTTAATTTTAAGACACCATTTGGTGGAGTTCGGAAATTAAAAAACTAATAAAATACGATTTGAATACAACAATACTAGACTTTCATATTTTTTAAACGGAAAAAAACGAGGAGCTTATTGTTTTCTTTATCTAAAATTTAATTTCACATGTGTTTTAAAACACGACTTCAAAGACATATTACTATTGCATTTTGCTCTGAAATTACTACATACTAATATAAATATTCAGCAAACTTCAATTATGTCATATTAATTACAAAGAAAATTAAAACAATATTTATACATTCGATAGATATCTATTTATACATTGTTTGTTTTACAGATCTATTAGTGCTATCAATTAATAAAGTACTGCTAATTGCACCCTACAAAAGTTAAGTGATCAGAAATAGTTTCATTATGACAGCTGGTTCATTTGTGACAAATTGTAAGAAATGCAAATAAAAAAAACCCCTAAGTCATTAAGAGACAAATTACAAAATCTATACATTCTATTCATTGGTACCGGCTTATCATTAGAGTATTTTGATAAGCATTATTGAATGTAGATAACAGTTTAAAAAACATGTTTATTATTTCACTAATTGATTTTTGGCAACTAACAATGTAGTTTAATGTTCTATGGTAAATTCTGTTCGAATTATTATTTAATGACTATACTAATAGGCATTTTTGTGTACTAATAGGAAAGTGTACAAGCTAATACACCATCATTACAGCCCGTTAATAAAATTTAATAAGCTGTTGATGTGTATATGAAAATTTCTACAACTGCGTAAAAGGGGAATTGGTGATTCACCTCGTTAGAGAATCAGATAAGGTCTAACAGTTATTCTTTAGATTTAAATACCGACCGACCGACTACACGGTTGGCCTAGTAGTTTCAGTGGTCGCCACACCGCTTCCTATTGCGCCAAGTAATGTAGGTTCAAATCCCACATGATTTTGTTTGAGGTTTTAGTCAAGTATGAAATTAAATTAATATCTCTTTCGCTTTGATGAGTTAAGATTGATCTTTTCCCGACAAGGACAGAAGAGAGCCCAACTCTAGGTCATTTCTTCTGCATGTGTATCGCTAATAGTGGAACGACTAAATTTATTTACCGCGATGAAGCTAAGGTCACGGTCGCAGTTTTTGGGTTCCATAAAAGACAGCGATGGTTTGTTTCTCTACTAACCGTACCTGGGATGCAAACAGCGACATTTCATGTTACCGCGAAAAACGTGCCTTTTTTACATTTTGACTAAATTATCTAAGCTTCAATGATAAACTACTGATATGAGTACACTACGTTGTTGCCTGCATTAAGAAAAGTCTGCAGATATACAAGTTTAAACACAATAAAAAGTGAAGAATGAAAAAATGCTCGTTCAACCCCTTTAGCTAGACAGAAAAATACATCGTTGCCGATTGTTTTCCTACCCGGAACGCGAAATGCAAAGTATGAAATAATTATGGCGGGAGTACGCGACATGTCGCTTCCAACTCCCACCTCCTTGCATCCCTCCCACCCCAGTCCCATCCGCCGATAGTCCTCGTCGACCGATCTACCTCCCAGACTTAGGTGGCAAGGCGTCGACAAAATGTCGCCATAAATAGCGGTAAAAAGGGACTTGTTGCTTTGTCAGCATCAGAAAATTTGTTGAATAAGTAATATCCCGTTACATGACCTATATTATTATGTGTACTTGCTGGACAGCAGACACCTAGAAAGTTTTAGGTCAGCGTACCTGTCTAACGGGCATTGAAGGTTGCGATGTAATAAATTAAAATTCATAGATGTGAAAGGATTTTCATTTGTTACCGTTTTTGCTATTTAGAAAATAAAACAGAAATTGTTGAGTGCATGTCTAGCAGGACAAAAGCGAGATTCGAAAGAGGAATTTCTTGCAATGGATTCTTTAAGCGAGCGGTCGAGCAGGCTTTGCGTCCGACAGAATGTTAGATAATTGAAATACCGGAAGGGAGACCGAACTGTTTGCGCTGGTTCAGAGCGATATTGTGGCCACATTGGTTTACTCATTAAATTCGAAAATGTTTAATAGAATTATATCAAAAACTACCACGCCTTGTTCCCTGGATGAAATAATATTTTCATGACTTGCATTTAGTCACATAGATATTTTCGTGCCGCAATTATTCATACTTATATATAAATGCGATAGTAACTCTGTCTCTATATCCTGCTTACACGGCCAAACCGCTACACCGATTTCAATGAAATTTGACATGAATATACATTGATTCGTGAGGAAGGAGATAGGCTACTATTTGCTGCGATAACCAGTGAACACGCGGGAGAAGCCGCGCGCAAAAGCTGATAATAAAATTTAAGAACTTTATATTCTGTATCACTTGCGTTTAGTTTATTTAAATCGATATCTGTTAGGCAAATTGTGTTCAAGTTATTAGAAAAGCTCTACACAATTATAAAACAAAAATGAATAAATTAAACAAATTAAAAATATAGCTTACTGCGATTTATCATGATTAGAACGCATTGAATTCGATTGCACTTTCTCAAGAGTTTGTTTATCTATTAACCGCATAGAGACGAATCACGGAAAAACAATGAAAATAACGTCACATTTTAAACGCTATATAAGTTCATGATGTAACACATATCCAACTTACTGAAAAATGTCGGATTTGTTGGTGGCATATAAAACTTACTTAAAGTTTTATATCATCCATGTAGAAAAGATGCGTTAGCGGAACCCGGGTGTCAGTAGTTACTAAATTGTATCCAGAATTACTATTATTTAGAAGACTTGGTAGAGGATTATGTGCAAGGCAGAACCAAAGTAGACTAAGTGCATCACCTTGATATATACCTCGCATAATACGTATAGGTTCAGTAGTTATATCGGTGGACTCAGTTTTTAGTTTAAGTGTTGTTTGCCATCTCTGCATTGAAGATTGTAGGAATGTTATAATAATTGGGTTGATTTTATATAACCGAAGTTTATATAGAAGCCAACTGTGAGGGACAGAGTCAAATGCCTTGCGGTAATCGATAATTATTAATATTATTTTAATATTATTTTGTGTGAGATAGTTATTTACCTTTAATCTAATGGCGTCAATTGTGTTTATGTGAAGTAATTTGTAGTTGATTATGGCTCTACGTTGGTCTCCTACACTCTGTTTGGATGTATTCATTGTTGGGTATTTTTCCGTGAAAGCCTTGTGTAATGGGTCTAGGTATCCTCGAGTCTGTGTTTCTAATCGGCTGGTGATGAGATAAGTGCGCCATATGAACATATTCATTTCATAAGCCATTTTCTTCTTGCGGGTGATTTGGCAGTAAAGGGTCTAGTAAAATCGGCATTTGCCTGCTGGACAACATCTACTGTCAGTGGTGATGTTGTTGATGACGTACGGCTAGAATTTACATGAGCTTCAAATGAGAGCGGGGATGAAGCGGGTGATGGAAAAAGGCTACTTGTGGGTGATGAATGTGTTGGTGATGTAATGTGATGAGATATGACATCGGTTGTAACATGTTTGTCGGTGAGAGCCCGCCTGTTCAACTCCGCACCGCCGATTGTTCGCATGTTGGAACATCCAGCATCGGCTCCAGATGCGCCCCGGCGACACCCGCGCAACGACCTCAAATTATATACTCTATTATTCATTTCTCCATTTTTAAGGGTTTCCCTTGCCTTGTTGGCTACATAAGTTTCAATAGTATGCATGTCCGCCCCCCACGTGGCTAGATCTCCAGCACGGACGTAATGTAGGATTTTAGGGGGCTTATTATTATTATTTGTGCGTTCATTTTTCTCGAAATTTGAATTTCGGTATTTTAACGAAAACCACGGGCCTAGGCTAAGTGGAGTTCATTTGAGTGAGTTGAGACTGAGGCTGTAACCTGTGATGTGTCGTCCTGTAAAAACTTTAGAACAATGCGGCAAGTGTTTAGTATAGCGGCTTTTTGCATAAATAAATAAATATTTTTTATAAATATTTCGGACATCTAACACACAACGCCATCTAGTCCCAAACTAAGTAGAGCTTGTATTATGGGTACTAGATAACTGATATTAATACATAAATACTTTTTTTTTGTAAATACATACATATTATACATAGAAAACACCCAATCTCCGAAACAAATATTTGCAGATCATACAAACATTTGGTCCGACCCAGGATTCGAACCCGAGACCTCATGGACAGCGGTCGCGTACGCTACCACTGCGCCACCGAGGCAGTGCATAGTAATGTATGTGTTAGTGGGGAGTCCAATTTGGTGTATAAAGTGATGGAGATGTTTTGGTGTAATTCCGGTGCTGGAGAGTATCAAAGGCACAATATACACTTTAGCCATTTTCCAAATTCGAACTACTTCTTCTTTTAAATCTGTATACTTATGTATCTTGTCAGTTATTGTTCTATAAATTGTGTGTGTTAGGAACTACAATATCTATTTAGTATGTGTGTTTCTTATTTTTATCTATAAGAGTTATATCAGGTCTGTTGTTATGGATAGTTTTATCGGTTAATATGGCTCTATCGAAGTATATCTTATGACTTTGGTTTTCCAATACTGGTTTTGGAGAATATTGGTAGTATGGTACTATTTTAGGTGGTATCAGTTTATGTTTAATAGCTAATTTCTGGTGAACGATGTGTGCGATCTGATTGTGACTATGAGTATAGTCGTTTTGAGCTAGGGTTGGACATGCACTTGTGATGTGTTGAATGGTTTCTGCGGATCGGTGACATTTTCTACATTTATCATTTTGGATATACGGATCTTTCAAAATAAATTTACTGTAGTTTTTAGTGTGTTATTGTTATTATTATAAAACAAACAATACTCCCTTTAATAATATATTTTACTCTTCACTTATTCAACTTTTTTTTACTCTATTTCGAGTATGCTCCAAGTTTCAATAATAAGAAAAATGGGCAAAATAACAAAACAATATAAAAAAATAACTGCAAAACTGCAAGACACATAAATGACTCTTTTGTTTTCAAAGAGGGTGTGACTCGACAGTGAAAAGTAATAGTAACAAATTTTATAACTTGGAAGCTGCGTCAATTGTCTCTATTGAAAAACGCGTCAGGTACAAAACGTTCGTAAATCAGTCATTGAACACTTTCTTAAACCCGGCTGTTGCTCTTGCAAACGAACAATTGAGACATTTTGTTTTATTTGCCTGATTTGAGTAAATGACAAAAGGAAACTGAAACATTTGTGGGTTCAATTATTTCCTATAGATTTTAACGTCATTGAAGATTTTAAACAGTTCCTTCGCTAACTGCCCGTTATAACAGTAAATTGAATTTTTAATTCATGGATAGATGTTCATAAACAAACAATTTAGAATAAATAATGTCCTTAAGTAATGAAGCAAGTATTTACTATGTAGCTATGCTTGTTCATTAGCAAACGTTTAAATTACTATCAGAATTTACATAACACATAACTATTCGCAATTGAATAGGATAACCCCTTTAACAGACAGTAATGACTAATTTAATGAAAAAACGATTACAGTCATTCAAATTAAAAGGCTGTTAATACACTGGCGGCAACCAATATTTTAATTATGGGCATTCGCAAAGAGCGTTTTTGAATATTTATCAATCGACCACTTTAATGAACATCTTCCGTAAGCGTAGAGCTTATTATTGGTGGAAGCTATGTAATATTAATGGCAACTCAGCTTTACTCACATCGCAATGAAATACATTTTTTTTTTGTACAGGTATACAAAAAAATGTTACAAATGTTATATAAAATTTAGATTGATTCAGTTAGTTATGGTGGCGCATATTCAAGGTGGTAATATTTACGTAATACAGACAGTACATGACATCGTTTCTACCATGTATTGTGTATGTATTTACGTTAGTATATCTTATTTATTGATGCAATAAATAAGATATACTACCATACATACATACATACAGTGCCCACAGCATCCATCGAACATATCGTATATAGTGTTATCAAATCAAATCAAATTTGACTACACGGTTGACCTAGTGGTTTCAGTGGTCGCCACGCCACTTCCTACTGCGTCAAGTGTTGTGGGTTCAAATCCTACATGGGACAACACTTTGTGTGATCCATAAATTGTTGTTCTAAGTCTGGGTGTTCTTTGTGTCCGTTTCATGTATGTTTGTAAAGATCCCCGCGACACAGGAATTTATATTCTTAATGCGGGAGTTGTCTTTTTAAAGAACAAAAAAAAAAAACAAAAAAAAAAAATCATTTTCAACCCGTTTCTATCTGGCATACTGCCTTTGTTGACAGAAACCAAAAATTATAGATAAACTTTTCGAGTAAGTTTTTCACCAACTAGACTAACAAGATATATAAACTTTATGTTTCCTAATCAAGTTTTTCGGGAAATGAAAAGAACAAAAATATGATATGCTAGCTGACCCGGCGAACTGGGTACCATCTTAGAATTAATAAAAATAATTCTTTCATAGAATTAAAGAAACTTTGTGTTTAGTTGTTAGTTGATGGTAACATATTTGCTCACGGATATCAATCAAGCCACAAGCCTCGACCAACACCTTGAGATGATCAGTTAGAGTGCTGGATCAAGATTATGATGTAGAAGGTGTTCCTCCTGACACGGCACGTATATTGAGGAGTTCTAGACTTTGGAACCTAACCACCGGCTCTTGCTCCCTGTACCCGAAGTCGATGATCCATTTTTTATATTTTTAAACAACTTTTTATGTGTATAAAAATTAAAATAATAAGTGTGATAAAGAGAAGATATATAATAGATATATACATATATAATTCAGGCTCAACTTACCTTGGCGCATATAGCACGAACTGCCAAGCACTTAACATTCTTGCAGCTTCAGGTAGCTGTGCCTGGGCATGCTTAGAGTCGTCGCGCGACATTTTTCACGATACGAATGTGCTTATGTCAGGTGTATTTCGACCCGGATGAGTTACTTCGCGCTACTGACGTACCGAGTTCACACTATATCGAGCAACCACCGAATACTGACCTAAACAGTCCGCTTCGTTGCGTAGGCGCCGAACCGCACTCAGCACACGCCTCTTTTGTTCGTCCCTTAAATATTGTCAAGGGATGCAAACCTAAGCATACGCCCATACGCCCCCATCCCACACAAAGTGGACAGTTCTTTTGGGTTGTGCAAACCTCTGATTATAATCGCGAATCTAAGCGTGGAGGTTTTGACTTAGAGACAGCCAGCCTCCGAGAGTAATAATTATAAACTAAATTTATTTATTTGTAAAGATTAGTAGTTTAGCCAATAAAAATACATCTCTGCGCCGTATGCGCACCACAAAATGGACAGTTCCTTGTGGGTTATAAATTAAAATAAAATAGATGAGTGAAACTGTTTGTTAGTAAAAGTTACTTATTTTTAATTTTTTTATTTATAGTGAACCGTGTTCTACTAGTCAAGGCCTTTCATTTGATACTCATATAGTGGTAGTCGTGACAAAATGTGTAAAATATATAGTATACCGTACCGTCATATTTTTAAACGTTTTATATATAAATATAAACCGATTAAAATATGACGCGTCATGACACTTTGTGTGCGCCAGTGTGAGTTGGGCCGTATTTAGTAACTACTGAAAAATATTAATGAAATAAATGAAAATAATGCCGGTTTGTGGTACAGGTGAAGAAATAAATTAAATTGAAAATTATTTTTACTATTTTTTTAAGTCACTTTTAAATGCTAATTTTGAACCAAAGTGCTCGTTCCAAATTGATGAGAGATAATACTGTTTTTATATTATACTGTAGTTTGCCGACACAAATGTTACGTGACTATCGGCAATGATTACCAGGCTAGTTATGAGGTTAATTTGATTTTTTATACAAATATACGATGTTAATATGAGGTCCAACTTTTGTGATGACTGTAAAATAATATTTGGTTATTGTATAAACTCTTCCATTCAGCAGTACTGTACCACAGTTCATACGGTAATGATCATCCTTATTTGATAAACGTTCATTTCAATATATTGTGAGAACAGGCGTATCTGCGCTCAGCCTGTTTTATTAGTTTTTTTTATGTATAACCCTGCCAAATTGACACTACTCTGCCTGATGGAAAGCATAAGCAGAATTCAAAAGTAGTAGTCTCCATGCTCATTGACAATGCAGACAATGCAGTATGGTGACCCACAACATGGCGGCTTAGTGATGCTTCTGCATTATTGGGCCTCTAGTCTCGCACTCACTAACTATACACGACAGCATGAACGCTGTAATTCAATGCACTTAAAATTTTAACGATTTTGTTAACCGCCGTTTTCTGATTTAAGTACGACCGGGCCGGCTTGACTGGCTATCCTGCCCCTGCTATCCTGTCGTGTTTAATTGGTGAGTGAGAAACCGGAGGCCAAATGACGCAGAAGCATCACTAGGTTGCCATGGTGTGGGTTACCATGCTGCGTTGTCTACATTCGCAATGAGTATAGTGACCACCACTCTTGGATTCTGCTTATGCTTTCGTCAGATAAATAAATTTTAATTTATATTAACCGTCATTGTGACTTAAAATTGTATACAGAGGATGTGTCCATTTGAGTTTATAGGATCATATATCTTCACGACATTCCTTGGGGGAACGCCGCCAATGACCATAGAGTGACCAATCAGTGCAATTCTTTGATATTGTTTCTTTTTTATTAAGCTATCCCTATTAATACTTTCGCACTTTCTTGGCTCGCATTTTATGCATTCGAACCGTTTATGCAATTATCCTGAAATTTGCATACACAAGTGGTATCCTTTATATAAAAAAAATCGCAAGGCATGAAAACATATTTTTTCTGGGCCAAAAGCTAATTGCGGAAAAATACACCCAGACGCGAAAATAAAAACAGAAAAGATTACTAAGCAACCCTTGTAGTTAATTCGTAGAAAATGAGACAAATATGATACAGGATCAATATCAGTTTTATGTATAAATTGACCCGGGGAAGCCTTATTCGTATATAAGAGGTTATACTTACATCCCGACGTGGGTTCAACCTAATGCGAATATGCGTATTAGGTTTGACAGTTTCCTTTCTACGTCTTTTTTCACTTATTAAAGTGACAACTAGTTCCTAATACAAATGTTTATAAGTTTGAAAAGGATCAAGCTTTAAATTTAAGAAACAAATGTTCCAATATTTTTTTTTATTTTCTGACTATTTAAAGGCTTATGAAAGTCTGTAACTACTTCATTTTTAATTCTTAATAAATACAAATGAAAAGATAAAAGGACTGTCCCACCTTACATTGGAATAGACGATGCATTCAAATTTGGGTATGTATCCGAACACAGGCGAAAGGAAAAAAAGCAAGTAACCATTAAGCCAGTTGGTCTCACTTTCTGCTATCAAAATACAGAACCCTACAAAGTTGTAATCTATTTTCATTAAATGTAGCCACAACAATTTCTATACAACTGTTATCATATCTTTCTATACAACGATTGCTTATACATATGTATCAGAAATTACAAAGAGTTCCAGTCCATGACTATTTAATCAGTTGTCGACACACGTGCTAACTCACACTGCATGTGTATATTAAGTTATTATCGCACGTTCTATATTAGAAAAATGTTGTTTATCATTTTGCGAGTATTATTCTTAAGTACAAAAACCATTACAATGAAGAGTTCCGTACTAGAAACAAACAAATGGACCAGATAAAATGGCAATTGACAAGACCATACAGGTCTAGAAGGTACCCAAACAGCCACAAGAGCCAACATTTTCTAGTGACGATCGTACTCACGGGAAAGTACGCCATGAGAAGATAAAGTGAAGTAAAAGACCTGGTTAAGGAAAAAGTATTAAATTAAGCTATCTAATTTACATGGTAAGTGACGCTTGGACAACTGTAACTCGGAGAAAGTGCCTGCCGAAATGCGTTGTCTTGGGACGGTATCGGCTAAATTCAGGAAAATTATTACAGAAAACACCACTTATTTTTATTCATTTAGCATTTTTAGGTATAGAAATGCTTAAGTTTATGTTAAACGTCTGCTGTAGTTCACTCTCCTCTATACACAACGCTTGCAGTCCGCAATAAACTACCTTATCACAATGTAGTTAAGAACTCTACAAGATGTTATAACAATCGAACAATTAACCCATCAACTTTATTTCGCGAACTTACTATCGAGGTGCTTTGCATTTATTTCGGAGAATTTAAATTTACTGACTGTCAATTTTAAGGTAATTGTGTCGTGTGTAAAGTACCTACGATTTTAAGTGAGGGGATTGCACGCTCTTACTTATTTACTCTCATCATTTTTCCGAAAGAAGTATAACTTCAAAAGTCAACTTGTATTCAATAATCATACGTGACTCATTTCTAAATCTTGAGTGAGTCAGTAAAGTATGTTTGGAACGTCTGTAAAGAAAGTAGTAGAATAACTTTTTTTTAGAGGACGCGTTGATAAACAATTCCGATTAAAGTCTAAAGGATTAACTGATTGTGTGACCATTGTTTTAATTTGATTGAAAAATTTTTGACTCCTTGATTTTGATTTTTACCTTCTCTTTTTACTCGACTGCGAAAGAAGGAGGGTTAGGTTTTTCGAGTGTATGTATGAATATGTATGTATTACGTTTCCTTAACGGACTGCTTTTAATAGTTTTGATCGAGAAATAATGTCTAAGAAGTCATCGTAATTAGTGCACAATAAATATATGTTATTATCCTTTATGTACACTGAATCACATCGCAGCAACTTTTGCACATTTACATCATTGCACAGCGACCGTAAGTATCACTCGCTTTGTTGTCAATCTATTTATTACATTCTGCTATTTTTAGGGTTGTCTGTTCCAGTGTTTGGTACAATAAATGTCAATGATTTAAAACCCTGTGGCGATTTGTAAAAGTATTACATTTCGATAGAATAGGATACAAATAGAGAATAAAGAATATTAAAGAGAGGATATAGTTTCCTATTCAATAATTATTATTTCTCTTGCTCTGTTGACGATAATTCTGTGTTGCCACGCAAACCCAATTGCTATGCGCGGTACTACAAGGCACAGAATACAAAGTGGTAGAAGTACAGAAGCGTTATTAAGAAATCATTTACATAAGTAGTTATACTTAATCCAACACAATAAAGTGCAATTAGCGTCGCATCGCACAAATTACCACTCACTTTCATATCCTCACTACTCAATAGATTTGACCTGATAAGTCGAGAATGTGTATTGCGTATGTACTTGTAGATCCATAACTAAAACTCGGAAAAGGTTCGTCCCGCTTAAAGTAACTAATAATCTAATTATTTCATATTCTAAGGTGCCCGTTTAATATATGCAGGATCTACCACACATCCATACCCTTCCTTACAAAAATAACCTAACATGAAATTTAAACGTTTCGCCAGCTTCACATTAATTTGTAATAAGCTCGCACCTTATTGTCTCTGTACTGATTGATTATTACTTATCATACTAATATATAAAGGTGAAGAGTTTGTTTGTTTGCTTAAACGAACTTAACTCAGGATCTACTAGTCCGATTTAAAAAAAAATTAAGTGTTAGATAGCTCATTCATTGAGGAAGGCTATAAATCATCACACTAAAACCAAAAAGAGCACCAATGAACAATGTTAGAAAAAAAGGGGAAAATTATTACGCTACGGGCAAGGAGACGGAAGCGAGGTTGCGTGGGTCAGCTAGTCTTCATTTAAAACTATTTCATAATACAATGACATCACGAAGGCATAGCAGTGAAAGTGTGGTACATCTAATTTTCGTAAGTCTGCCGTATCTAAATGTCACCTTGCACAATACAAATGTACATTATTGAAAGCTTTTAAATCATTGTGTGGTCCTTGAATCGCATATATATTTGTTGAACATACACCATAAACAGTATCTATCCCTGACATTAATATTATATGCTGTAGATTTAATTTATAGTATAAACTGAATAAGGGGTGCAAGGTGCTTAAGAGATCAAAATTGCAACAAAGTCTCGAGAGTTGTACTTACACTTTCTACAACAATTCCCACGTAACGTATACCCGCACTCCTGCTTGTCTGTTAAATAAATTAAATATTTTTTATATCAAATTTCATACATAGCACGAGTTCGTTTAAAATTTTGCACACATTATGTGTATATGTAAATTTTAAATCCGTGAAAACGAACAATCTTGCATTTCAGAAATCAAACATTAATTGTTTGTTTTTTATAGTAAATTATTGTTAGTATTGTAGTTTTTAAAAGCTTAACTGTCGATTACAGATGAATCTCAGGTAGAAATTGGATATTTGCCGCGCGTACTACGAGTTGATGACCATGTCTGTCATATTTGTTTTTTTTATTTGATTTTTAAAAAACTCCCGCATTAGGAATATACATTCCTGTGTCACGAGGATCGTTACAAACATACATGAAACGGACACAAAGTACAGCCAAACTTAGAACAAATTTATGGATCACACAAAGTGTTGTCCCATGTAGGATTTGAACCCACAACACTTGGCGCTGTAGGAAGCGGTATGGCGACCACTGAAACCACTAGGCCAACCGTGTAGTCATTTCATTATTTTTTTTTACAAAAATATCGACTTACCAATTAAAACGATTTTTAGCACTGCACAGCATTATCAGAAGCAACTTACAAAACAAAAAAAAATACTAGAACTCTCTCTTCTCGAAACTAATATTAAGAAGCCTCGAAAAACCATTCTCTTCTTTCTCTTTCTAATCACAACAAAATAAATTCTCTAAAGGGTATTGTCTAAACAGTTAAAGGCTAAATTATTGTTTGAAAAGGCTGTGGGTATGGAGTTGGTTGTGCGATGTTAGCGATATTTCCGGTACTTGATCAACAAAAAAGATTTATGTTATTACTCTGTAAGGCGGTAATAATATTTAAAGAGCAGCCCACATCCGTGCTGAATAAGGTAGATATTTTATATTTAATATTGATTGCAAAAAATATTGATTAAAATGTATTGAAGCTGGATATACAAAAAAATATGGAACGTCATAAAGTATTTAATAGATTTTGGTTTTATCCCTGGTTTGTATCCCTAATTGCTATAAAGTTGCTTACCCCTTGCTTATCCATTTTTCAGACAATTCTTAGCTGAAAACCGATTTCTTCATATTGATATTTAAACATTTAGTACATTTACTACTATTTAAAAACTTGTCCAAATTACACAAGCAATTTTTTTTTTTATTTAAATCTTTATGCACAAAATTGGCAAAGGCGGACTTAATGCCGTAGGCATTTTCTGGCAGTCGACCTTAGGGCGATGCAGAGTTAGCCATGGTAGATGCACAGAAGTAAATGTAATTTAAAAAGGAAATATATATAAATATACAATAACTAATACTTATATAATAAATAAATAAAAAATATAATAAATAATAAAAAATAATTTCATTTCGCCTTAACCTTAAATGTACGAATACACTTGAATATAAATGACGAACTATAATATTTTTATAAGGTAGGTACTGAAGGTCAGTGACCTTTGATCGTTGGAAAAAAAAGAACAATATAATGATTTTCCTTGAAAATTAATGATTAGCGATAACATACACGTTGATAGTTTTGACCATGTCCAAGACTGATTACAGTGTAGTAGGATCATGTTCCCCATACTTTTTAGTGTAGAATTTAGTACGACCAACAGAGACGTTCCTCTAGTATTGTTTGCACTTTTTTTTCTTCAATAACAAGATAGAGAGAGAATAGCAACAGTAAGTCTTATCGTCTACTGAGTCGACTTGGGGAACAAACTAAGCAGGACAATTTTACTAAAAAAAAAGGCAAACTTGATTCAAACCCTTTAATAAAAAACAATTGACCAGTGTTACATAGAAGGCCAACACCTTTCTCAGAAAAGGCTTTCTGTTAAAAACTTTTTTTAATAATAAACATGGCAGGGATATCATCCTCATCATCACAGACCGAACGCAGAGCACTGCTGGACATTAGCCTCTAAAATTGCACTTCACTTGACTCGATCTATTTGATAAAGTAGTAAAAAACAAAAAGAAAGTTTATAATTACTTAATTACGCCTATGGTAGCTTGAAACTGATAAAATCAACATTGAATTTCCTATAAATAATGTATTAAAATAGAAATATTTGTTTTTTTCCGGCAGATGGAGTGTTCTGTATGTGTTTGTATACTTTCCGGAATTGCCTTGCATAATGTTGACTTGGAAAACATATTCAACGGGTGATGCAGAGCTGATGTCTCGAGTAAGTTGAATACCAACCTACTCGAGACATTACCTTTGCATTGCAAAGGAAAGAATTTATTTAATTTCAATAAATGTAGAAAGGTAACGTAAGAATCTATATAAATATGTTATATGTTTGCAAACTTGTATTTTGTTTGTGAGCTGCGTTTTGGAAATAGAGTAAATTATTATTGATGATGCTGAGAATATAACAACACCTTACGAGTGTGCGTCTAGTTGACGAAATTTTAATGGTAGTATGGACAATTGCTGTACCGAAATTAGATACGATAACAGACAATCCTCAGACTACCAAAGATTGTAAAAAACATTTACTTCACCATCGCTTTGGGTGAGATGATGATCGGTGCGTTCGACACCACTAAGGGGTAAGTACAAAACTTAAGGGGTTTAAAACATGATTAGATATTTATAAGTTTCCACTTACGAGTTAGTACATATTTATAATATTTTTTGTTAATTTAATGAATTTGCATATAGTCTAGTGTAACATACATATATACAGATTCAAATATGTACAATCTATACAAATAAGTAAACTTGAAAAGTCTGTTTGTAATATTAAAATAATCGCTTTTTACTAAATGCATATGTAAGTATATACGGTACATACACCAAAATAATATTTATTATTTCAATTTTTGACTTTCGTTTGTCCGTCTGTTTATCTATCTGCCGGACCGATTTTGACTGGACTTTCACTGGCTGATAGCTGATGGTATAAAGAGTAACTTTGTTTGATTAGCTTTGCCTTGCGGCGATACCCGCGGTTTTTGTTGTACAACGGGTAACACCGCGGGACTCTTATAGTTATAGAATAAATTGGATGCAAGATGCTTAAAAATCAACAACAACAGTCTCTATATCCAAGTATCTATTGTATTAAGTATTTAACCACAATAAAGAATTTTCGAATAACATTCTATGAAATATATTTTTCCTTCTCTTAAAAATAAAAAAAATAAGCACTTTACAATAACACGACAACTACAAGATAAGCGAAGGAACCAAAGTATAATTGTGGCTCTAAATTCAAAACATACGGAAACTGTTAATACGACTAATATACTCATATTTAAATTACTATGAAATAATATATTAAAATACAAGAAACGGAATTATAAAGTAGTGCGTAACAAAATTACATTACATAAAATGATCTACATAATACGAATTGAGATTACAATATCGCCAGCTGACAGGCCAAACCGTTCAAAAATTCCTTCTCACGGGCACAACGGTATCAACGCACGCGCACTTTGTTAAGGTCATTGCGACAATCGTGACATCTCTTTCTAGCGTTCCGTTTTAATATTGCACAAGAAAGAGAGAGCAATGATGGGAAATGCGTAGACGTAAAAGTGTGTGTTTAACTGTGGCCGTCTTGTGATTGATTTGATGCACCTTCTTCTTCTGGAATCAGCATTCACTTAGAATTGGACGCTGTTAGCTTGGATTGTTTGATTGTTTCAAAAAGACATTAAAGCATTGGTTCTGTTTTACTGGACGATGGAGAAATAAATACTTCATAAACTTAGCTCATAATGTCATTATTTGATGTTGACTAACATCAAATTCCTTCTCAACGGGGAGCAACAAGTCGGTAAAAATAGGCACATATTTTATTTTATAAAACAAAATAATGTTAATGCTTACTTAAGTACATTTAGTTTTACGACACTATTCATTATACCATGTTTGTGTTCATGAATAATAAACTAAAGACAGACAACTCCATCTGTTGGGAAACGAAGGTATCTTTACTGTTTATAAAGTTTGTTTATCAACACTGGCCATTCCAACACCGATAGTTGAAAATAACAATTTAAAATGTGAGTAATGACTTTTATGTTTATTTGGTCGTTACTTACATAAATAAGTAAAGGATTAACTAAATCGAATAGTTGTAAATGAATTAAAGTTTATAATGGCCCATGTTTACTTTCACAGTTCATGGCCGTAATTAGCAGCGATAGTAATGAAGTTGCGTCGTCTCATTCTGGCTGACTAATGTTTCGTTTACAATGTGTATTTTCTGTCTCCCTCTTGTTGTGATTTATAGTCAGTGAAGCTTTACATAACAGCGGCGGCTACTTACTGTGTGTTGAGCTAGTGCCAGTCTGTTTATCACGATTATGACGGTATAAAATAATTATTTTATCTTGTTTGCATAACTTATCGTAGTAAACTATAAACATACGTATGTAATAAATTTAGGGACGATAGCTGCTTGCGTCATTGTAGATTGTTACTCCTACACGGTTAGCCTAGTGGTTTCAGTGGTCGCCACACCGCTTCCTACTGCGCCAAGTGTTGTGGGTTCAAATCCTACATGGGACAACACTTTGTGTGATCCATAAATTGTTGTTCTAAGTCTGGGTGTACTGTGTGTCCGTTTCATGTATGTTTGTAAAGATCCCCGTGACACATGAATGTATTTTCCTAAAGCGGGAGTTATCTTAAAAAAAAAAGAATATTGTAATTTTGTCATTCTATATTTTACTTCAATGCACTCTGAAAAATTTTCCCTAAAATAATGTTTTGATAAATAAATTCAAAACAGTTTCCGCGTATATGCTGTACACACGGAGACTATTTTGAATTTAGTTATTTTTTTATTATTTTATGAAAAAGTTACTCTCATTTAGCGTTGCAAATATGAATATTTCTTAGGAGATATTGTTGTAGTTGAGGTGCATTGTAACCTACTTTAGCCATCGCAGAGCTTTCAACTAGAAAAAATTACCTTCAATTAAATGTTACCTATATATTAAAATGGTTGATATCATGCAACTAATTGGTCAAAAGACAACAGCATGGTCTTCAAGGTTTTCAAGGACGGCAACGCACGCAAATCAGAAATAGGAAAAGGAACATCCACAAACTACGAAAAACTCTTAATTCAAAATGTAGTTCCTAATTTAGCAAAAAATCATGACAGATTGGCATTATTTATACCAAATACAGTGCAACCTTAATATAACGTACCTCAATATAACGACTTCCTCGATTTAACAAATTCTTCGTAATCCCCTTGAATTGTCCATAAGAGCCAATGTGAAATATCTCTTTATATTACGAAAATTTTTGCGAACAACCTCTTTATAACGAATTTTTAACTATCAAGAAAAATACCTCTAACAAATTTTGTCAACCCAAAACCTTTATATAAAGTTCCCACCAATGTATGATTCTTAATCTCATAGTATGTGATTCATGTCGCGACAGGTTAGGTTCGTACCTACATAATGTATGCACCCACCAAGATATGTACTTTTACGGATTCTACTCCATTTAATTTTGATTACTACTAATTTGACATTAATAATGTAAGAAAGTGTTTTAAATAGAAAATAAATACAGTAATTTGATAAAAATGTGTTTTCATTTATAAGTAGAAGTTGTTCGCTGTAACAAGATAAGTACGTAATGTTGAGGTAACTAATTCTACTTTTTTACCTCTTTATAACGAATTTTAGAACAACCTAACCTCAACATAACAAACCTCAGTTCAACGAATTACTTGATATAACGAATACTTACTTGTTCTCTTCCGATTTGTTATATCGGGTTGCACTGTAGTTTATTTAAATAGTACTTAATAGGTTATCTCAACTGAATAATAAATTAAAAAAAAAATTCGGACATCTAACACACGACGCCATCTCGCCTCTAACTAAGCAGCGCTTTTTTTTTAAGTGTGGATAACCCGCTAAAACCACACGGTGTGCCACTCTGCGCTTGAGACGGGAGGGATCCGGGAATCGCTTTCTTACGTCATCCGGAAACTAAACAGAGCTTGTATTAAGGCTACTAGACAACTATACCTTTATACCTTTTTTTGGAAATAAATACAATAGTATAAAACTATAAACTGTAGTCTGTTATCTGATAGTTATTCTTTTAAACCACTCAAAAGATTTTAATGCTGTTTTATGCAATTATAGAACATTCAAGAGGAAGTTATAACGCATGCATCTTTCTCTACTACAACGGTATCAGAGAATTTCATAGGTTTCCGTTCGATTCCGGGCCGGGTGTGTAGTATTTAATAAGATAAATCATACAAACAAATGGACAGTAGCCAAGTATAAAGTGAAAATGATCTAATATAGGCAGGTGCATATTGCACGGTATACATTGCAATTAAATTAGAAATTAGAAAACGGCAACTTTCACGTAATTGATGTTTCTATACGCACCTATGTTAGTGAGTGAATAAGCGAAACTAATTAATATGAAGACGTTTGCCGCGAGTATTATAAGTCTTAGTTTAATGAAATGAATGCACATTTTAACAAGAGTTTGTACGTTTTAATCTAGTTTTAAATCATTCGTTTATACATTTAGCAATAATATGATTGATTTAACTAGAAATATCTATATAGGTTATTGGTACGTGTAAGTTTGGGTACGTTATACCAAGTTATATATTTAAGTAAAGTTATCGAGCATAATGAACGCTATATGTTTTTGTTTCCCATTTTAATAATCGCCTCCTTACCGCAGACAGAACATTTACTTGTTATATGTAAAAAAAGTCCATACAAATAAATAAATAAATTGGTGTCTGTTTTATAACATTTACATAACCCCTTGTTACTAAATGCATATGTATGCATACACGATACATAAACAATATTATTTCCAATTTTTCTGTCTGTTTGTTACGGCTAATTTCTGGAACGGCTGGATCAATTTAATGGTACTTTCACTGGCAGATAGCTAATGATATAAAGATAAACTTCAGCTATTATTACTTTTTTTTAGACTAGTGTTGCACTTCGGCGATATCCACGGTTGTTTTTATACCGCGAGTAACACTGCGGGATTCAGCTAGTATAGAATTATATTAAAGTTTAAATACCATTACATTAAAAACTCGCTTAAAACCGGCAAACGAATAATGTATTGACAGAAATAATTTAGTGTCAATTTACAAAATTGATTTTGACCACTTTACATGTAATAATTACTTTTTTTAGAAACTTTAGTTGTGTTGATAACGAAGAATTTAATTACTATAGGTATTATGTAAACATTAAATAAAAAAAAAAACTACATCAAACGTATCCATATAACAATATACCAACAAAAATGTGCGTAAATATTAATATAAGAACATGATTTCATAAAGTAAATACCGATAGTACTTTGTGTATATTTTCATCATCGACCCAGTTTATCTTTTAAACAAGTCTTGAGACCGCCAACAGGAAAAGATACAAGAATACCGGCAATAGCTTAACTACACAGAGTAATAATACGTCGCCTAGGGCTATTGTCTACTAAGACGGAACAATGTGAGTTTTTTGACCTACTCTGTACAGATATCCCCTATCACCCAACAGTGAGAAATTACTAGCAATGAATAGTTTAAAACTTAAACGTCAATACAAATATCGTATGTTTATCAGTAAAAGGTTTTACTGGAAGTTAATTCATGTGGAACAATATTAAACCCTTACGCTTTGAAATATTCATACAAGAATACCGGCAATAACTTACTACACAGAGTAATAATACGTCTCCTACGGCTATTGTCTACTAAGACGGAACAATGTGAGTTTTTTGACCTACTCTGTACCGATATCCCCTGTTAATCAACAATATGAAATGATTCGCAATGAATAGTTTAAAACTAAAACGTCAATACAAAAATCGCATATATACCAGTAAAATGTTTTACTGGAAGTTAATTCATGTGGAACAATATTAATCCTTTAAGCTTTCAAATATTCAAAAGGGGTTTGGATTGTGCGAGGTATTTCTCGGTATTCACTAAAACCACGTGGAACTTTTAGATCTGTGATACTCATCGTACACTCTACTCATCGTACTATCTCTAACTTTGACTTTCTTAGTTGACGATAGGTCTTATCTGAGGTTGTCATATTTAGTAATTATCTTATCAGTAGAAAATGAAATATATGATACTATTAGTTAATACTACTCCCAGCAGTTCGGCTCGCCTGTCGGTAATAGTGAGGGTCATTAATCCTAAGCCGGAGGTCGAAGGTTCGATTCCCTTGCGGGACACGTACCTAATTGTGTGATGATCATCAACTTTTGCTCTGTGTCTGATTGTAATTTATATCTCTGAAATATATAAGTATGTTTTATCAGCACTGATCACCATAACCTCAACAAAGGAGGCTCTACCTAGATTGGTATCAGACTATCGTATACGAGATGTGTAAAGTTCTTATATATAATAAAAAAATGTTATACATTTACTTGAATATACTGATGCATTTTTCATGTATTATTTGTATAACTTACCGGCTCGACTCGAGCATCATTTTGTGTGGCCTGTAAACAAAAATAATTATATTAACAAGATTCTACAGGCAACAAAACTCAGTTAATATATTTGTATACTTAAAGACGGTGTCTGTGACTTTGTTATGTATTCTAATACTATAGTAATAGTAGGGTTGGATTATGGGCCACCGGTATCTTCACTCACTCGGTGAAACACAGCGCAGACGCTTTTTCACACCGGTTTTCTGTGAGGCCGTGTTATCACTCCGGTCGAGCCGGCCCATGCATACCGAAGCGTGGCTCTTCCACGATAAAATCCCCCCATCTAGCCCCAAACTAAGCAGAGCTTGTACTATTGGTACTAGACAACTGATATTATTACATATATGACTTTTTTTTGTAAATACATACATATTATACATAGAAAACACCCAAACTCCGAAACAAATATTTGCAGATCATACAAATACAACTTTTGTTCTGACTCAACCCGACTGAACCCGAGACCTCTAGCACAGCATTCGCAAACTCGCCACCAAGGCATCTAAATAGTCAATTTAGTCAGGCTATCCAAATATAATATAAACTAAAATGAAATTTCTTGTTTAAATAGATGTTGAATTTGTTTAGCTTTTCTGACTGGTGTATTTATGGAACTACGTCAGTGGTACTGTCTACACTGGTTTTTCTTTAAATAGAAATGTATGTGTCTATCATCTATATCCAATGACAACAAGCTTGAACGATTAAACAATTAATCACCCCTCACACTCGGTACATGATCGGATTATAATCCATACATATATCATATAATAAATAGTCGTATCGATTTCATTCAGCCGTAAGGATTTTCCGTATAGTGAGTACTTATATTCATTATGAAAATTTAGTTCACATTACATTATTATTTATTCATAGAAGTCACTCTGATTAACTGATCGCTGACCGATTTAATTAATAATTCAATTATATTATAATATCAATCGAAGCCCCTACGGCAATGCTTCAGGCGTGAGTTCGAGTTATTAGCATTTAACCCTTTTTGAACTTTATATTAATTGTTGTGTACATTATACGTATAATTTAGATGTTTTAGCAATTTGCTGACTATGAAAATGTCCATAAGATAGATCTAGTCGTTGGAAAAGCAACTTATATATATAAGTCAAAATTAAAGAAAATCTAAACTGTTGAGTTCTTTACAACTTCAATATTATAAGTATTCTTCTTAACAAAATGCTACGTAAGGATTATCAGAAATATCAATAGCTTTGACTTTCATCTTTTTGTAAGCTTAAAGTACATCCGAAGGCTTTATTAAAAAGTGAAGGTTCCATCTGTCCGTAAATTTATTGTTTACTAAAAGACACTAACAATCAATGTCTCTACGTCACGACACAAATATTCATGATCCCCAAATCACCATAAAATGAACTGTTACTCAATTTACAGTAATTCACGAATCGTGTTTACTTAATAGCACGGCGAAGGCTTAACTCCTAGAGCTATACTCATTATGTGGTTTGTTACAAGGTCGTTAGAAAGAACAAGGTGTGCGCTATTTCAACCACTCTGCTGGCACCAACCTCAATGCTGTGATGGGCCGTTTGTCTTATACTGTTTTTAATTTAGATAGAGCTGTATTCAAGGTGAGCTCAGACACTTCGCACAATCTGTTACGTAATTCTAGTACTCGTATTTCTTATTTCCAGGTGAATAATGAGTGATCTGTCCTCTTTCAACTGAATTCAATTTATCATACGAGAAAAAGAGACACTTCTTTTGTATTTACACATTTGGACTAATCCCGTTAAACATACAAATCACTGTAATTCCCGTATACCAGGATCAAAAGTAGTGACCTACAATCACATAGACTTACGATTAGACAACCCGGTTGGCCTAGTGGTTTCAGTGATCCCGGATGGCGTAAGAAAGCGGTCCCACCGCAAGCCCCGGTGGGGTGAAGGCCCGAGGGGGTTTCCTCACGTAAAAAAAATGTGGTTTCAGTTGTCGCCACACAGCTTCCTACAGCGCCAAGTGTTGTGAGTTCAAATCCTACATGGGACGACACTTTGTGTGATCCATAAATTGTTGTTCTAAGTCTGTATGTACTTTGTGTCCGTTTCATCTATGTTTGTACAGATCACCGTGTCACAGGAATGTATATTCCTAATGCAGGAGATGTACTTTTTTTTTAAAACCCCATACGTTCGGGAAGTCTCAGGAATAATTAAACTGTGTTGGAATCCACAACGAAATTAATCAGAAGAAAATAAAAATATGAGGAGTTGGAAATATATTATGTCCACTGCCTTCCTTAGCAAGCAGGATATAAAATTAAGTCAAAATAGGCAGGCAACTTTTTCAAACCGGGAAGAAGTAAGTGAGCTATATTTGATTATCATAGTATGTATGGCAGAATCGCCTAAACACACGGAAATTCAGTTGACACAAGATCCCCACTGTCATACCGCCCCAGATGTCATTTGTAAGCTATTTAGCATTGTGTTACGTTCGTTATACCAAAGACTACATTCCCAGAGGATATGATGAGCCGACTGTTTACAGCTAGAATTAGATGTAGAGTATTGACACAATGGTGAATCGAATAATTTAAATAAGCTTGGTTTACTCTTAAAGTTACCGTGGCCTGTGAGAAATTGAACAACACAGTGATCTACCTCGAGTCATGTCCTCGACAACCGTTCGCGAACAGATGTTGAAACTATCTTCTGATTTTATTGCATTTCACTCACAACCTACAAAAATCGCATTCCATGTCTTGTAGTATGGAATAGTACATAGCTGCACATCTTTGCACCTCAAGATCGACTGGAAAAGTACCCGCCTACACTGGTCAAGCTCCAGGGTTAACCGTCCTATATACCTTGCACATGCACACGTGCTTAAACATAAGAATAAAAATCACAATATTGGTGATATGATGCACGTGACAAAAATTAAGGTTATCAGCTTATCGTTAACAACACTGACGAGCGGGAGATTCCATTTGCTAATCCTCGCGGATGGAACTTCAAGGTCGTCGAGGTCATTGTCCTGTTACTTCGTCAAGCCATACCGAGCCAATCAAATTTATTTATACCTACGTTAAACGTCTTGTGAGGTTGTATACAATAACATTACGCGAGTAATGAATGTGGTATTACACTTACATTTACAGGCAATTTATCTGTTATATAAATGTGTACTTTGTTATTTATAGTCTCACGATGCTATCATAATCATAAGGAAAACAAAACACAGTTCGTCGGTAATAGGGCTGTCTAAAAGTGTCGATTTCGAGTTTTTAAATCTTAATTTTATTTAGGGATGCCGATTAGAAGAGAATAGCATAGCTATTCCGTTAGAGAAATATAAATTAATTGGGAAGCAAATTGCGGCAAACTAAATACTGTGTTACTGTAGCAGATTTATATATACTATAATCAGTTTGCTCGTTTCACAATAGTTTAACCCACAAACAATATTAAGAAATCGGTTTTCTGTCAGTCTATTTAGTTATGCGAACTATATAACAGTATAAGTATTTCCTTATTTTAGGTACACAAATTTAAAAAATAATGATACAATTATGTATAACGTCCATGTGAATAATAATTTGATGACCGCTTACTGTTCAAATAAACATCTAAGTAAGTTTAGTGGCTATCACATTCGACTGCTTCCCGTTCATTCAATTCTGCGGTTAGGCATAGTTTCGACATAACGAAACCGTCACCATCGCTCGAAGACTAAAGCGATATCAAGTTTAACTCCACTCGCTAGCATCTATAAATTAATGAGTACATAATATCAGTAATATGATAATGAACTTTAATTAATTTCTAAATTAGCTCACTATTAAGTAATTGATTTATACGTCTATAAACCAATATAAATACATATAACTCACATCAAAATCATAGTTCAATCATAATGCAATAAATCGTTTGTTAAAATTTCAAACTAATGAAAATATTTATGATATTTTACAAGCTCAGACAGGCGGAAGATGAAATTGTTTTGTATAATTTATTGCTATGCATGTAGAATGACGGCGAGTTGTAACCTTTCCGGATTTCACTGCCTTGTGGCTTGAGGATGAAGGAATCTATCATTATACGTGTGACTGATAAGTTGGTATTTTATAATAAAAGTAAGAAATATCTTTACAGCAATTTCCAGTAGTTCAGTGCGCAAAAGTCACGTATGTCAACAAGGGAACAGAACATCAAAAATGTTAAGTAAATTTGAATAACAATTTGAGATTAAGACAATGGAAATCAGGCTATAAAAACTATCTTTGAACTTCTAACTATACAAGAATACTAGTAGATACATTTCTACATCATGTTTTAGCAGAGTACCTACATCGTACATAAACGGGTAGCATCGATAATCTATATAAAGCACCCTTATTGCCTAGAGCAGCCTTACGAGTGAATTACTATAATTGTTAGTATAGGTGATAATCTTTGGCATACTCGTTCGTACATTATAACCTTGACATGCTTTTAAAACTTGTTATAAATATACTAACAAACTTGTAAAGTAACTTAAACTTGCTCTATCAAATAAATACTTTATCAATTGACATCTTCGAAATGTTAAAGTAAGCACTGGACTTCAATAAATCAAATAGTGATAGGAAACCGAACGGCGAGAAAGTGGCGGTCTGTCCGATGTCCCATTCAACAGAGCAGGTAAATTGGAAAGCGCCAAACTATCTTCGGACAAATTATGCTAAAGGAAGTGGAACAATAAAATTTGAACCTTGACGTTGCAAAATATTCATGCATGTAGCAGACAGTAAGCTAACAATAACTATGTAATAGAGTGTCTTTTGCATAGTTAAACTAGCTGTGTATGTCAGTAATTTATAAAGAAAAGGAACTATTTAAAACTAATCACAAAAAAAACTTTGTTCCTGTTTTATTTCACAATGATTTATAACACGGTTCTTGAAATTCGGTATACAATACTCGTTGTTAATATTCTCTTTACAAATATATTCTTTTAACAAAGCACGGCTTAAACAGTTTGTTTCTGTGTCCTGTTCTCATATTTGTCGCTATTATTATTGTCACATTATTTGACAAAAATAAACGAAAAAAAATAATGCCTCAGGTTGTGCCAACCAGAGGCATTATTGGCACAAATGGTGAAGAGTTGGGTTGTGTTGTTTTACTAAGGTTGTTATGACTAGTCAATTGCGATGTGATTGTGTCTCCAATGAAGTCAAAGAGTAGTAAGTTATTAATTACTAATAATAGAATATGAACAGCACAGAAATATATAGACGAAGAGCTGGGTTTTTTGAATGGCATATTTAAATAAAAGTAGGTATTTAATTATTGAGACGTCGTTTTAGTAGTCTATAAAAAAAAACATATTTTTTAGTGTAACATAAATGGAAACGTTCGGGTTTATTAAATCGTACATTTACAGCATTGCTCTTTATGGTTGTGAAACTTGGACAATAACTAACTACTTAGTATAAGAAATGATTGACGGAAGCCTTTGAAACGTGGTGCTGAAGAAGAATGGAAGCAATCAGCTGGACGGAAAGAAATACCAACGAAGAAGTTCTAGAAAGAGTGAAAGAGACAAGTCTGGTGTTATCTCCTATAGAAATTAGATGAGTAAAGATGGTAGGCCACCTTATACGTCATGATAACTTTATAAGTAATATCATAGAAGAAAAAATAGAATGAAAGAGAGGAGGAGAGGAGATGGATGGATGGCTGGTAGTCCACAAATGTGTGCTTTTAGAGAAACTTTTTGCCTCCCACAACAAAACTGTTGAATGAACTGTCGCCTGCGGTATTCCCAGACCAATACGATCTTCAGACCTTCGAGACAAGAGCGTATTCTTTTTTAAAAGGTCGGCAACGCACTTGTGAAGCCTCTACTGTTGCGGGCGTCCATGGGCAGCGGACGTCCGCAATCGCTTATCAGGCGATACGTCTGCCCGTTTGCCAGCGTTTCCATAAAAAAAAAGAATTGATTAATTAAACCTTGTCTACTAAATGTCAACTAACTGAGATAATTATATTTTAATAATATGATACACGGATAATTATATGACTACACGGTTGGCCTAGTGGTTTCAGTGTTCGCCACACCGCTTCCTACTGCGCCAAGTGTTGTGGGTTCAATGGAACAACACTTTGTGTGATCCATAAATTGTTGTTCAAGTCTGGGTGTACTTTGTGTCCGTTTCATGTATGTTTTTAAAGATCCCCGCGACACAGGAATTTTTATTCCTAATGCGGGAGCTGTATTTTTAAAAAGAAAAAAATATTAATCATCACATAAAACTTAGCAAAAATTAAAATATATAAATATACACTTTCTCTTTAACCATCAACACGTTACACGCATTTTTTGTATGTGTTTTATAAAATAAAATTATATAAAATAATGGCGAATACTTATATAATTTAAAAAAAAAAACCGTTGCTGCGGCCCTTAAGTAGAGGTGCCTATGTAGATACATCTATAATTCACAGAAGTAACTACACTACAAAAAAAAACTAGTCGGTAACTATGGACTTTAGTTTACATCCTTGGCACTTAACGCAAATACAAAGGGTTTGATGTCTGCAACGTGTTACACCTGGGAAAACTTATTATAAAGTCGACGCGATTTACTGTCATTACTTCTAAGGGTTTGTATCGAAATACTCAAACATACAATTATAAGACGTCGGTAAATATTGTGCTGTCACCATTCCTTTTAAATAGAATGTATCGACAAAACTATAATTGAATAGTGTTTGGGAATCCGGTCATTACATATTTGTGTGGCGCCTATAGGAAAAATGTCTATTATTTTTTACTATTTTTACACCGGCAAGTTTAAATCGGGCATTATTCATTTAGTTTTTATTCCATCATTATGCTCTCCATTTAGACACCCTTTAAGTTTATGAAAAAAAAACCTATTTTACTCAAGCAGACTGCCTTTTTAAGGTTTTACTTACATCGCCAGCCGGCTCAATGGCCTGTAATTTTGTTTTGATGAATTAGCAAAACGGCGGGATACTAATAATTGAGGCTGGACGCACAACGTCGAACCGTTTGAAACCTCCAATTTAGAGCGGATGTATCGAAAGCTTTTTGTAAATAAAAATATAGATTTTTCGGAAGAGAGTTCATCGTACTGTTGAGTGCTACTTCGACCTTGGCGAGATATGCCGGCTGGTATAGTTGCGGATTGTACATTTCTAGAAACCCGCTTGATTTATCGTACAAAATATGCAGGTATTTTCCCCTACAGGATTAAAATCAACGAACCTTTTTGTAAATAAAAACAATACACGAAAATGCTTATGTGGCACGACAAGAAGCCTGTGAAACGGTAGTAGAGAATGTCTCTAGGGTCTAATTAGTAAAGCGCACGAAGCATGCTGTGGTGAGGGAGCCACAGTTGCGTCAACCAGCTCTTAGCTCAAGAACGCCTTATTAGTATTCGTATCGGTGTTCCGTTTCGTCCATCTGTCAACACTGAAGTGTCATCTGAAATATACATAAAACTGCGACTGATGTTTATATTTGAATTAAAGTCTATACATATTTTAAAATATTAAATAGGTATTCAGAGACATTTGCCTAATGAAATGAACGGAGTATAGATAAAGTCCTTTGGTAACGACCATGTAATAAAATCAACGTATTTAACGGGCAACTGAAAAGACGAGAGACAAACTTGGACACTCACTGAAGTAACTGTACGAAGGATGTTCTAAGAATTTAGATAAAGTTTTGGATTTCGAGTCAAAATGGATAGAATACGGTTTTAATAATAATATTGTTGCCTAAATGTGTATTTCGAGAATTCAAGCAATAGTTCCTGTAAGCTCTCATTTATTACGGATATGAGCATATTAAGATTAGCAAACATCATCGTGATTTCGTAACTGAAGAGTAATTGATGTATATAAACATACAGTAGGTTCCGCGCATGGTTTCAGACAACGGTACAAATCAAAATTTGGTAATCAGACAAACAAGATTTTAAACGGAATGAGCCTACTTAGCTGTTAACTTGTGAGGATAGCAATAAAAAACTATAATTCGACTTCCGACAACAGTTTTAAGTAATAAAACATGATAATGATTCATTGCTATAATGGGAATTTGGTGTATAAAAATGTTAGAGGATAATAAAAAAATATGCTAGATACTTCACTGAGTTGTGAACTTTATGTAAATGTAACTTAGATATCTTTAGGAAAAATCCTGTATCAAAGTAGTGTTTAAAGCTGTTTTTATCAATCAATCAACAACCCATAATGTCCCACTGCTGGGCTCGGGTCTCCTCTCAGGAGAGGATTTTTAACCGACTTCAAAAAAGGAGTAGTTAATCAATTCGACTGTATTTTTTGTATGTTTGTTATTTTACAACTTTCGACTGCGTGAACCGATACTGACGATTCTTTTATTTCAAAGCACCAGCTTTCAGCCTTTTTGAACTGAAAACAACTTCTTTAGTGGTGTTGTGCACTTTTTTGATGGGTAAACAATGTTAAACTCGCTTCAGGACACGTGACCTGATCGAAAATTCGTAAGCGGACGCACAATGTGTTAAAATAAATATATATTTTTTAACTAACTTATTAGGGATTAAAAGATTTGTAATAAAGGCATTATATAAGCAAGAAAAACTTTACAGAACTGCACAGTTTTAAGTCAACAACAATTTTTTTATAATTTCGAAATATTTTTATAATCAAGGCTTCTTTAGGTATTAGCATTTTTTTAGAGGCGATATGTCAGTTACACTAATATGTACTCTCACAAAAAAAACAAATGTTAAAACTGCAAGAATAATTTTTAAAGCTTTTGGTTAGAGTTGTCGTACAACCAGGTGCCTACTAGTTTAAGAAAAGCAAACAATTGCTTTGTATTTCAGAATAGGCGCTTTTTCCAAATGTATGGTGAACCACATGTGACTTATATTATACTTACCTTAAGAAATTGGGAAGTTACATAAAAATGTAATACTTCGATGAAAGTTATTGTGAGGTATTGGGAAGGGGTACACCCTCGTTAGGCAGTTGCTAAAACCTAATGCCTATACATAATAACTGGAGAAGCGGGGTGAGGTGTCATGGAGCCGTCAAAGACCCATGGCACTGCTTTGCTTCAACAGAAACTGATCCATTCTGTTGGGGGATGTCCTTCTGGGTCCCGACTAGAGGACTTACTGCAAGAGGGCGCCAACCCTCATACTGGTCGGCAAGTGGCAAACAACGACAACTACAGCATGAAGACGAAAAATCTGACGAAACTGGTTATGTTGAATATATTTTTAGAAAAGGCTCGTTTATCTGGACCAAAGAACAGACCTTTAGACATTGAGATGAATGAACGAACACTAAAATAAAAATAAATAAACATTTCCGGACATTTTAACACACAACGCCATGTAGTCCCAAGTCCCTAAGCAGAGCTTATACTATGGGTACAAGACAACTGATATTAATACATACATACATTTTTTTGTAAATTCATACATTTTATACACAGAAACACCCAAACTCCGAAACAAATATTTGCAGATTACATTACAAACATTTGGTCCGACCCAGGAATTGAACCCGAGACATTGACTGCATTAAATGCATTATATTCAAATGGCGAACCTACTAATTTTAATTAGGAAAGATTATTAAGATTATTATTCGACTTCATTCTCATTGCAATCTGCTAGTTTTCCGCGTCAAGAACCTCTTCAAGGATCAGCTATGCAACAAGAACAATCTTCTTTTGATATTCCATCAACTTCGTCTTCATACGATAGCTAATTTGACCGTCAAATGCGACGTACTCGTGAGAGTCTAAACATAAGATGAACCTCCGTCAAAAATTGTTGAGGTTGTATCTAAAGTGGTTAGTGATTTAAAAACAGGAGAAAAACTTAACAAAAGCTCTGCTCAGGAACTTGAGTTTGTCATAAATGAATGAAGACCCCAACTCGGTCTAAGAAAGTTGCAACATCTACAAAGTCACAACATAAGCCTAATCCCTATACGCCTGACGAGGCTCTGTCTTTAATCATTGATAGAAAGCTGACAGTAGATGATAATAAATACAACCAAAAAGATTTAAAAGAACGTGGTTTTTCGGCAATCCTGCAAATAGCTAGTAACATGTGTTACCCAGAAGAAGATATTATTGTTACAGAAAAAGAAGAAAGTGTGTCATTTCATAGCTTATTAATACATACATTTCGTCGAATCATTTAATTTTGTTATGATACATTCTCAGAATATTGTAAACAAAATCAAAAAGACACCAAGTATTGTACCTTCAAAGGGTCGTGGGGGTTCGATGGCACTACAGGGCAATCTTTATTCTATATCTTTACTACAGGTTAAAATTTAACACTTTCATCAAAATAAAGGTAAAACTTCCTATTTTATTATCATACCAGACTTTCTGGTTGCCTATTAAAACCTTTTTAGATTTTGTATTTGTGACAACCCTATTTCCGTAGAAATCTGAAAAAACGTTAGAAATTCAATATCTCGGCAGTCCTGCTATATAAAAAATAAACCACTTACTGCCATTACGTAGATATTTTTGGTACTAATAATTGATAAGAAACAAAAAATGGTAATTTTAAATAAATGATTTTATATTCAAAAATTAACTATATTTGAAAATAACTTATTTTCTCGACTTTTGTTCCAGTAACCTGTTTGTAGTTTTCACTACTAATTTTGTTTGACGCTGCCAATTTATTTAATAAATTACAGCTAGAGATCAGTTTTCTTATTTTTGAAATATAAGCGAATTTACTTTATAAGAAAGACCTTGAACTCTCATAAAAAAAAATTGTATGGAAAACTAAGTAAAATATCATCCTGGGTTATCATTATATCGATATATTTTTATTAAATCTACAAGCCTGTCCGGTACAAGTTCAAATAACACAGTGTGGGAGGGAGAGTAGACCATAAATTGTCATATTACTCGAGAGAGCTGCTTTTCGCTGGTATGTCGCATATATTCAGTACATTTTTTTTCCCCTTTGGCTTCGTACGATTTGTGCATTCAGCCAATATCGAATTTAGAGTATATTCAATTAATAAATAATAATTGTCATTATTTGCTTTTTTTATCGTGCTTTTTATTCATAGATAAAAGAGTTCATTTCAGATGAACTTAAATAACTAATAAAATTTGTTTATAATTTTGAGATTTTATTTCTGTCGACTGTCCTCTTGTCTGGTTTGTGTTTTTATTTTAAACGAGCAAACAGTTCACCTAAATACTTCAAGAAGCACAAGGCTCATCATCATAGTAGGTCAAAAATTCCTTTTTAAGGGGAGGCCTATGTCCAACGTTGTAGTATTAAAGGATGACGAGTAATTTTAGGCGTTATACGAGGAAATTAATAGGTGTTATGACAAAAATAGATAAAGCAGTCTTATTTTCCTTATTTAAAATACGAAACTTCAAAAACAAAAAAAAAAGATTTACAAGTAAATCGTTTGGCGGACGCTCGCGCATGCATTGCTAAAACTGGTAACGCTAGGCCACCCGGACCGACTGGTTGTCGACCTTGCGGCTTTCGATTCCGCACATTAACACATACACACCATTATATATTTGACTATAATATGCATTCAGTTTTGTGTTTCATCAACTTTCGCTAAACAGCTGACAAATTCATTAATGTTAAACACATTTAAAAAAATGTGTGATACTTTTTCACACTTTTTTTTGCTTCATAATACATAATTTTGCATCATTTCCGTCAAAACAATGCGTGAGAACTGAATAACAAATATTTTGAAACACGTATAGTTATATTTTAAACGGATAAATTGCTGTTAAATTTAAAATTACGAAGACATGCCATGTACATAAAATACAAATACAAAGATCAAGTTGGTTAGAAGTGTGTAGAAATATTATATAAATTCTGTGTTATCGAGTGCTATCAATAGCTGAAAGCTTCAATAAATTTACCAAGATATAGAGACCATTTATCGATACCGTGATATTATTTTTAAATAATAACAATAAATTATTTAATCACATTCAAATTTTTGCATCTTAAAAATTTGATTCTCGCTATAAATATCGTGTCTTGTTTTCTTTTCCGTACATATGTTACGTACCACCATCGTATCATCAACTCATTGGACATACCTTTAGTATTGTTTACAAAACTTATTATTACAATATTCACACGTCTGAATTACAGGTATTTCTGTATAACGCATGTACTGACAACGTTTTTCACAAAGTTTTTTAATATCTATAATACCGACATCAGAGAACGCAATCGGGCTGTAATTAATTACGATAAACATAAGAATCTCATAAAAATATACATACATATTTGTGATTACGCTGGGTATTGTGTACTTTAAATAATTAACTGTTGGAATATACACTATCGTAATTCATAGCTTAGTGGTCTATTAAAAAGGCGTGGAATTGAAAAGTGTGTTTGCTAGTGTTGACAGACGGTAGGTAGGACCGCAGCGCTGGTAACGCTTCTTAAACTTAATTCGTGTCATCAGCCGTATTAATGGGTTATATATTCATTCATGGATGTAATAAGAGCGCCTTAGGGAGCAAACTTTGCAGTAAAACATCGCTGAAAACAGAAGAAAAACTTGATACAAAATCAATCCTATGCCAACTCATCAATATACTGCAATATATTCTGTATTTATTACCCGACTGCGAAAGAGGGAGGGTTATGTTGTATGTGTTTATTTTTTGGGCACGCCTTGGAGCCTGAGCCCGGAGCTGTCGTATTTTTATGAGAGTCGTGTCAATAGATTCGCCTTAGACGTGAGTGACACTGGGTACACCAAAGTTAAAACAAAGAAGTAAAATATACAAGTCGAGTTTTTCCAAATTTTACATCACTTGTTAAAATAGTCCGTTCTAAGGTTTATTAAGTGGTGATTCTCTTGTTGTCATCACTAAACTAATTTTTGTTCGATAATAGACTTTAATGTCACCTGTTTACAGTCCATTTTACAATATCTCATAACTTAGCATGCACTATATTAATTTTATTATCGACTGAAAATAATCAGAGGTACACGCTTATTTGTTAGTAAAAAAAAACTGAACTAAACTCTAAATGTAAAACTTATAAGAAATAAATACGTAGGTAATTTAGTCGGCATGCATTTAGACTATTTAGACGAAATCTAATGCGACATGTCAATTATGTTACACTTTGCACGTTTTAAACGTCCAACACAAGAATAGCAAAGGAAAAATATAATATAAAAATATATATAATTTAACTCATATTGGTTATGAGAAAGTAAATTTCACTTCTTCATCTTATTAATGTGTATTTGGTGTAAAACCGAACACCTGAGATGTGAGGATCGAAAAATGGACTGTTAGCTGATGAGATTAGAGTACATAATTTAATAACAAATTTAAGTGAATTTTAGTTTAGTGATGACAACAAGAGAATCACCATTGATGCCTGCCAAACCTCACGATATAATGGCGCCGATTTCATAGAGGACAATGGCAGGTTTCTATGGGACATTTGTACCACCTGGCATGTCTTAGGGTAGGGATTGTTTTGGTATTTATTTGGATGATAATATTACTGATAATAACATATTAAATTATCAGATTTTATAAACATTGAGTTAAAAAGTTAATTTGGTTTTGAGATTGCCATGAAATACATGGATCACATAAAAGTTTTGTTTGTTGTCCACAAGATGGCGTAATATCATATTTTGAAATCAAAACTCTTAATCCAAAGATTTCTTAATCCATCAACAAAATGTTGTTCTTTTAATAAATACATCAATAAGCTCATTAATAAATACCGTTTCGAATATTTTACAATTTTTATGTAACATATTTTATTTTAAAATAATTTAAAATATTTTCCGCAATCTGACACACACACCGCCACCTAGTTTTCAAACTAAGTAAACTTTAAGCATGACGTGCTTAAAACATGTAGGAATGCGTTTAATTAATGTAGTTGTAATAACTATATGAGCATATCTAAAATTCTATTAACACACTTCTAAAATTATCATAAATACATGAAAATAATTAGGATGGTTTACTTATTAAAATTAAAAGCCATAAATTCCAAAAACTTTCATTAATTATTGCCAGCGGTACAGGATCTGCCATTCTTATTTTGACACTTTTGTGTAAATTTATTTCTATTATTGACTACCTGACTACCGCCATATTTACATATCTGTCTCAGCTTGCCACAGGTAGTGTACAGATGCGGACGATAAAAAATCCCGTCATCTTTAATTTTTTCTTGTATACAAACCTTGTCCTAACAATAACGTACACTCACAAAAAAAAAGAATTGTTTAATTTAATGCAGCCGATCGGAAGTTACGCGGGTACAAACATTTCAGTGATTTATTTTTATTTATATATTTTAGACCACATAATAACATAGAATAAATCAGTCATCACAAACAAATAAAAACAACATCTCCGGAGATGAGAAAATAGTATTTAGAAAGTATAAGTCTATATCACTACAGACAAAGCTCGCGTTCCCAAACACAACGTTACCAGAACTTTAAATTAAGTACCAGCAGTTATTGGAATAAATATACCTGTTAAGTGTTTATGAAGAAACGCAAAGCTTCTCATAGTTCACAGTACAGGTAACTTCAATGCAAGGGAACTTTTATACTCTTAGCATTCTTAAGCCCCAATTCAACCATACGTTCTCAATTTATAATTCAATTCAGAATTTTATTGATAGTTATTATTAACAGTAATTGTGATCACCGATCACGTTTAACATTACAAAACATATGAACACTGTGACGGATTTCCATGTTTAGTCATTGGCTTGAGTAAGTTACACGTACCGTTCCTTAAACCAACCCGTCGAAGTTTTATAAAAACTTTTGATTTTACCAAAGTCTAATCAAAGCCAAACAATAGAGTAACAAACAGCAACAAGTCCTCTCATTGTTACCAACTCACATTACGTCTTTTGTGAAGCTATCAAGTACTTCAGTACTGTTGGGTTACCGTGTTCCGACACTGAATTAACTTTTATATAACTCGAAGAACAATCTGGTCAATTTACAATATTCCCAATCAAAATGCAAATATCTATCCAACTATTCAAATTCATAGAGTCGTTTGCTGTAAGAAACTTGATATTGAGACGTGTTGAGATTGAGCTGTTCATTGGGCGTAGCATTTTTTTAATATAAAGAGTGCACCTTGAATTTACAAAGTTTACAGACCATACCCTCCAAGCAACCGTGAAGTTTGTCAACCGTATATATTGTAGTTTACAGCATGTCAAGTTTAAACACTCCATACACTTAAATAAGTGTATAACAAACAATATTTTAGTGAGGTATTACAGGCCCACTTGGTGTTTTTAAAGTAGTAAAAAAAAAAGTGCTATTAAGGCCTGCCTCAATAGCACTTTTTCCTAATTCTCACTTCTGGCACACGGGACCAAATTAGGAGCAAACACTCACAAATAATAGAAACACGTAAACATGGCACGGTTTGGTAAATTATGTGTAGGATTTAGAGAGAGAATGGAAAGGTTACTTACAATTAATTGAGATTCAATAACAGATCGAAAGATAGCAGAACGTGAATACTTTAGAAGTAAATAGGTGTAAAAGTCACCCATGACTATGGTATGACTGTACGAAGGGGTTAAATTTTCTAATAGTTCTTCAAGGGAAGAAAAGTAGTTTGCCCGTATTGAAGGACTATAATATACACCGAGAAGTATTTTTTGTGTTTTGGAGAAATATTTCAATAATTAAATGCTCATCGGCTGTGATGACATATTTACTACGGAAAGAGGAATGTTAGACCGGAGATACATGGCAACTCCACCGCCAAGTTCACAAGTAAGATCGTTTCTTACCAAAGGAAAGCCTGGTAACGAGTACGATACCGTGGACATACATGGTTTAAGCTACGATTCTGATACAAGAATTGCGTAGACGTTTGTACAGTCAAAAGTTGTCAGCAAGTCCGATGAAATGTGCCGGAATGCTTTGGGCATTTAGATGAACAACATTGAAGTTCCTGGGAACATCAGAGAAATGATTTGAGATGGTATCAGCTAGTGAAGGTACACTAATAAAGCTGGCATCATCACTTCGTACCGAAAAATATTCTTCAATATCATTATCTGTGACAGGTGCCAGCTTCAGCATAGAATAAGGTTCAAAATGTATATATAGCAGTAAATATATAAATAATTCAAATAAATATATATAGTATACAAGCATAGAACTCATTTCCCAAATTTCAAGCAACCTACCCGTCTGCCGGTTGTGTTACAAAAAACAAACAAAACCATAACGGAAGAAACATGTTTGCAAAAGTATAGTTTAAAGAAATTAGTTCAAGATTGCGATACAGAAGCACAACAATTATAGCCAAATATGTACATCAAACATAAGTAAATACAATAAGGAATGCAAAAGTAGTGGAATATAAAATACTAAAAGACTAGTGCCCAAATCAGTGAACATGCAACCCTACTGGAAAGAGATGTACTAGAACGCAATTCCGCTGTCACATGTGACAGTTAACTCTGACGTTTAAATTAAATTCGTATGCCCACTCGATAATTGATTAGCATTTCATTAAAAATATCATACAAGTAACTTTAAAATAGGGTAAATTATACAATGTAGGCGTAACAAGCTTTCAGTGTAAGGTATTATTATTATTATTAAGATATTGTAGCATGTGACACTATATAGGTAGGTATACATACAAACCATATCTGGCAAAATTGTAAACATTTAGATGTCAACATAGTAATTAAATGATGCTATTATTTATAGCGATACGTCTGTTTCTTATTACGGTTGCTTTGGCGGGTGCAGCTGGCTTCAGTACATCGTCACAAACAGTGTCCAGTTCAGTAAGTGTGGTAATACGATGGGCGTTTATTATCAGAACCCATGACGTCGATAATTCCCTCTCGGGTTATGCCGAACCTCTGACGTGCAGACATGAAGACATCGTGTCTTGCTTTCGTTAGGAACTCTGATATGGTCACTTCGGTATCCTTTAAGTTGGTTTTAGCAAACCATACAATATCCCTGGTAGTGGCCTGTTGAAATTTAACGAGGATTGGCCTGGGTTTATTAGGTAATGAAACTCAGCCCCACCTCTGACTTCATTTTATACAAGTTGGAGAAAATCCCCGATAATCTTGCTAACCACCAACGGGATGTCTTCATTTTTTCTTCGGGTACACCGTGAAACAGTAAAATCTTTCTTCTACTCCGAGTCTCCACGTTGTCAGCTGACTGTGCTAAGACCTGAACCTGTTTTTGGATGTCATTGAGAGCTTTCAGCACAAACTGTTTAAAAGTTCTGAATTCCGCTTGGAGATTAACAGAAGAGGCTGATGAGCGCAGCCTTCCTTTTGGAGTCTGTCCCTTGTTTCAAACTCAGCCATGCGTGTGTTAAAACTCGACATTCATATCGGCAATAGTCTTCAACAGGGACTTCATACTGCTTATATTAATATTGATAGGATAATGGTAGTGTGGAAATAACACTGTCACCGGCAGAGGACTACTTCAGTTTTTGAAATAGTACATTAAATGTTTAAAACTAATAGTAAAACTAATTAAAATTGCAATCCAAAGATGGAGCTCAAATTTTTAATGAGCTTCAACCACCCTCAAAAAAATTGTTATGTTGTCATTGGAATAATTGTAATGATGGTCATAACTAAAATGGCTTTCTGTTAAGTGAGCAGATTTGTTTTACATTTTATTAAATACTAGCATTTGCCTGCGGCACCGCCCGCTTATATGTCTGTTATCGAGGTAACTATTTAAACTGATATAACTTTTTTTTATTTATGAACCGATTTAAATAAACAAACACTAAATGTTAAGTGGAACAAATCACAACGCTTTAGTGAAAATCGCATTCAAATCGGTTACGCCGTTTATTTGATTAGCGTACGTACAGACTAACAGACAAATTTTCTAAAAATCTTTGCTTTGTGTTCATAAAGGCCTCCTATAATAGTTTTTCTTATATATCTTCCACATACAGACAGCGATCAGTGACGATTTTATTTTATGTATCGATTTATTTATTTTTACTTATCCCGGTTTGTTGAAATTTCCTAGTAATTAAATAATGGTTAATAACTAATTAAATTATGAAGCTATGATTACGTTAAGTAAGTTAAGGTATGATATTTCCTACATAACAGATAAAAATCATTAAAGCATTTTAACACTCTTTACTATTTGATTATCGTCACAGTCTTATGATTGTGGAAGTACATTTCTTGTTAGCGCTGAAGCTGTATTAGCTGGTTTATGAGAGCCTTTGTGTCTACTAACATTTTTTATTTCATGAATAAGTTCTGAAACAGTTATTGCCATAACAGAGGCTATTTGTCAAATTTATTGCCCTTCTGCACTCAGAATAGTAATTTAGTGCATTTTTAATAGCCTATTTTATATTTCTTTTCTGTAATCAAATTGTTGAACTGCTAAAGATTTGATAAATGTCATATATATATAAATAAATACACTTAATAACAAATGAAGAAATGTAGGTAATCAAGTTTATTATACCTAATCCGGAAAACTTTAGTTTGACCACAGTTAGACCAGACCAAGAATATTCTCTTACTGGTGTGCACCTACTGACATTTTATTAATGTTTTTTTATGGAATGGAGATTGCCTGATGGTAAGCGATTACGGCCGCCCGCCGTGCCGGTCTGTGGGGGATGGAGAAGGGGTGGTTGGAGGGTTGGGGTATGGATCTCCGGTTTCCTCACTCACTTGGAGAAACACAGTACAAGTGCTGTTTCACACCGGTTTTATGTGGGGCCGTGGTATCATTCTGGCCGGTATTATGATTTATTATAACCTTTACACATTTGTTTAACAGTTCTCGAACTTATAACTATGCAACTCTGCGCAATTCTGCTTAATATACGTTTTGCTGCGAACCGTAGTTATATTTAATCCTACAGAAAATGAAGTAACGCGATACTGCACTGCACATTAGGCTATATGGTGACATTTACAGCATTTTGCTAATAATATGTTATTCCAATTAAGCTAAACGTTAAAGTTATGTGTATGAAAAGCAAAATTAGAGGCTGTTTGTTGAAAGGTAATAATTTACTTGTTTTATAACATTTTTTTTAATGTATAAGCTGCCATAATGATCTGCCCTGCCTGATGGAAAGCATGAGCAGAATCCAAGAGTGGTGGTCACCATCCTCAATGCGAAAAAGAACAATGCGGCATGGTGACCCACACTATGGCGCCCTGGTGAGATGCTTTTTCACGCCCTGCTTAAAGGACCCGGGATCATAATGGGCAGGAAACACGTGCGCTGGTAGTGAGTTCCAGGTTTAGACCGCTCAGCACAGGAAGGAAGCACCGAAGCGATGAGTACGAGAACGTATGTCTTCCACTTCAAAGCGGTGACTTCCAAGGCCGGCACGTGTTTGCCAAGGAGGCGATAGAGGACTGCCAAGGAGGCGATATCTCTACGCAACTGCAGAGGCTCAAGGGTCTCGGTGGCTTCGGGACTATCGACAATACGGATTGCTCGCCGCTGCAACCGGTCAAGAGCGTCGAACAGGTACTGTGCGGCAACATCGCAAAGGTGAGAACAGTACTCCACGCACGAGCGAACCTGGGTCTTGTAAAGAAGACACAGATGCTCGGGCGAGAAGAACCGTTTCACACACCTAGCTTCCGCGAGGCCGCTTTAGTGACATTCTCAACGTATTCGCGTGGGTTGAGGTCTCGGCAGATATCTATACCCAGGATAGCGAGCCTACCTTGTAATGGCATTTGAGTGCACTGAAAAGTGGGAAGGGGAAGGAATGGAGACTTTTTGGCTGAGAACGCGCACACCTGTGTTTTCTTGGCTTTGAACGCGACCAGATTCTTACAGCCCCATTGAAAAATGCGGCCCAGAACATGGTCAAGTTGACTATGTTTTGGACCGCATGCTATGTTGACTATCTGCACCCAGCGATTTTTTTATGTACGGTCCTGCCAAATGACTCTACTCTGCCTGATGGATAGCATCAGCAGAATCCATGGTGTTCACCATACTCATTGCGAATGGAGACAATGCAACAAAGACCCACACAATGGCGGCTAAGTGAGGCAGCTTTTGCATCATTGGGCCTCAGGTCTCGCACTCACCCACTAGGCGAATCGTGTAGTCAAAATAATACAGCTTATGGACTTACTGGCGTACTAATTCTTTTACTAAAGAACTAAACTGACGTCTGATAAATAGGCGTACCTAAGCATAAAGAACTGGGTTGGTTTCTAGGTCAAATAAATTGTATTGACTTTATTTGTTAGGAAATCTTAGCTGCAACACAGGGTCTGGCAAGGTGCCAAGACGGTAATAAAACGTGGAGCCTAAAAATGTAACAGACAAAATATTTGTTTTTCAATACTCAATTGGGAATATCAAAAGAAACTATTCAAATAGGTATATGTCGTAGAACAGTTATGTCTTGCTAGCTGAACCTTGCGGCGTTACCCGTGGTACGACCATAACCGCAGTTAACGGCGCGAGGCGAAGCTAGTCCATAAAGTTTACTGTCTCTAAATTGCTCCTAATATAATCAGTGAAAGTCCCGTAAAAATTGGTCTAGATGTTCTAGAGATTAGCCAGAACAAACAGACATGCAAAAAAATCAAAATTGACTTTAAGATATAAAGAATCGTATATACTATTACTTACATTTAGTGTAAAGATGTTAATTTGAAATTACAGACACTTCAATTTGATTTCATTGCATAGAGTTTAGACATATTTATACTAGCTCGATAATATTATTCAATACAAGCTTTATTTCTCAACTCGTACTCTGATATTGTAGACAGGCATTTTATTATGAATGGGCCAGTCCAAAAGGTATCTCTGCCTGATCGTTCATATGACCAGAATCCAAGAGTGAAGAGTCCATTTGAGTTCCTTCTACAAGGGAGCAACGTGATGTGACGATGTCTCGACATCGGAAAACTTGTATTTTGGTAAATATTTAGACGTTTCCCCATACATGTTGATTTGTTCAGTAAAATCTATTTGTAATTTAGTGGTAAATCACATGCTTTAATACGGCTTGACGTTGTCATACTTAATCATACGGTATCGTACTTACATGACTTAGGCTTTACTATTAAATATAAAAAAGGGTATAATAAAAAGCACTATTTAATCCTAAACTGTAAGTGCTTTGGTTTCCATAATATCTGAACTCAAATAGGGTATATAATGGTAGAGAGTTGCAAAAAACATAGATAAAGTTTAAATAAACCTCTTTAGAATATTATAAGTCACTCATGCGGTCGATTTTACCATACCACATATAAAGTTATTCTATGAAATTACTTTGAAAAACCTATTACTCATTTTCATCATTCATCAAAACAAGTTGGACCAATAGTACTTATTACACCTACGTACATAGTTATACACAAACATATGTTTTTGTTTATTACTGATGATGTCATTCTGCTTACACATTACAGTTATAAAGATCCAGTATCGCCATAAAACTCACATTAGTCAACTACTAAATATGGAATTTTAATAATTATCGTTGCGACTATAGTTATTATTGTAGCTTTGTAATTAGACCGCCGGCTGCGTTTCCACTACAATATTACGCAAATCCAACTGCGAGATGAGGTAAACAAGTGAACCTACTAAGGACTACATTTAATGACAGACTAGCTTTTGTTCGCGGCTTCGCTCGCGCAAAAGTAGATATTACAATGCACTCCGATATACAGAATTTAATTAAGCAAATCCATCACAGGAATAAAAAGTTTCGTACAAATTTTCATCCCCTATTTTATCCCCTTAGGGGTGGCATTTCCGAAATGCCTTACTTAGGGCTCACTTCGTTATATAAATAACGGATATGCAAAATTTCAGAATTGTAAAACAGATTCAGCGGTTTCGGCTGTGCGTTGATCTCTGGGTATCTTAGTCAGTCAGTCATCTTACTATTTTATGTACATGGATATTTGTCATCAATCATGTCATCAACAACTCATAATGTCCCATTACTGGGCTCGGGTTTCCTCTCAGCAGACGGTTAAGGCGCTGGCCGAATGCTGGTTGGGGACTGGCAAGACTACGTTGTGGCTACGTAATCTTACCGTTGGATGTTTTTAAGCCGCCCAAAGGTCTCCAACTAAGCTTTACGACTGTTATACTAAGATAACTACCGAGACCAACTGTTTAACGTGACTTCCGAATCACGGAGACACTCATGTTAACAAGCCACCAGCGGTCACCCATCCAGGTACTGACCGCGCCGCCGTTGTTTACCCTCGCTGATAGTTTCTAATCACCGAGTGCAATTGGGCTTAGAGCGCCTCACTGGGCTTTGAGAGCCTCGATATAGATATCAGTAGATCTATAATAATATTAAAAATTGGTAAAGTTTGTGAGGGTGTAGGGGTAATCTCTTTTCTTTTTTTTATGTATGTACCTGCCAAAATGACTACTCTGCCTGATGGAAAGCATAAGCAGGATCCAAGAGTGTTGGTCACCATACTCATTTCGAATGCAGCAATGAAGCATGGTGACCCACAATATGGCGGCCTACACTACGATGCTTCAGCATCATTGGGCGTCCAGTCTCACAATCATCCACGAAACACGACAGCACGAACGCTGTCATTTTATGTTGATTTTCTGTGCGTTGATATCTTTGAAAATTCTTTTACCAATAGCCAGAATATTTGTGATTGACCATATATCATATACCCAAATCACGAAAACGCTTTTTCGCTGTAATCGGATTTGCATGATTATGTTTAAGGCCCAATGAAGAGGACACGGGTCAGCTGGTCTATGAGAAGTCTATGCTCAGCAGTGGAGTTTAAAGGTTTGATCTGGTCTGGTCTGAAGTGATATAAACTACATCTATTGACTGAGAAATAATGTGATAAAAACCGTACAGGAAATGATAATATGTACATATTTCTTTTACACGATTTCTCTTTCTGGTTTGATTTTCTTCAGGCTAGTCTAAATACAACAATAAACATAGACACAAAGTAATATTAAGTTTTTAAGTAATTAATCTACCTTATAATTTGAGCATGTTTCTAATCACAATTGCGTTGCAAAGAGGTAACTCTTTACCAACTGTATTCAACAAAGAACTTAAACGAACCGATTATGAAACACTACGACGCAAGTACTGCAATTAATAAGTAACCCAAAGTCATTTATTCTCACAAAGCATATAGTAGTAAGTTTCTGTTATTAATATTGGACAAATAAACAAAATAAATGTAAATCTTGATAAGAAGAAATAACATACTTTTACAGATTTTAACTATTATGCTTGCTATATAGCTTGAATAAGAAGTCCACAATAGAGAGTTTCAACGCCGCCTGTTACAATATAAAACAATTTCATGAAACTATGATGTTGTTTCTGTAAATTGTAAAATTAATGGTCTAATAAAATGAACCTCAAATATAACCGCTAATAATTTTTCCTCATTTGGCGGCGGTACTGTCGCGACTGAGCTGTCAACAGTGATATTTCAAGATAAGGTACTTCGGTCCTGTTTTCCGTTCCCACGCAACACTGGTATAACACAACAGTACAAAATAAATCAAGCCATTTCAAATAATTCAAGTATACGTGCGCATAGAGTTAATGAACATTAAAGTACGATAGAGTAAACACACTACGCTACAGAGCTACCCATGCTATGTACTATCAAAGTTGACCTACTAGCATCATTTATGTGATTACACACTCGCACGGTATTAATACATGAGATATACCTAAGTCAATATGAATGATTTTTTTTTAAATGACAATTGAAATTCAAGTTACCAGGATGATATATTCGTGAGGAGTAACGGAACTCAATGTGAGCGGCGGACGACGCGTCGCGGTCTTCGACCCGCGACAGCGGTGGCGACGGCACGAACCGCCTTGACCTGCGAACTGTTCTCGGCTTCCTATTGCCTGCTGCAAGCCTAGTATTAAAACCCGATTAGCTACGAAGCTAAGTTGATTATGTTCGAGTGCGGAGCGCCATCTTAGTTAACTTTAAAAATGAGTTTATTCGATCTCGCTTGATCAAAATGTTGATGCTTTGTAAATATGTGTCTAGTAATATTAGCATATTTATAAAACATTTAAATCACTCGGAAGTGGGCATTTAATAACAATAACTGCTTAAAATACAATCGCAATGAATTTACATCCTCTAAAGTTTGAAGAGAATGTAAGTTCTTTGAGGTTTCGATATTAACGATTTTGCAAGAAACATTATATATCCACTATCCTACAATTACTGTAGATAAATGGTATGCAAATATATTAAACATTATTTCCTACTACCTGCTTATAAGTCGCCTATATTTAAAATACTAATCAAATTTACTACCTATACCTACTTACTTACTACCTAATTTATTACAAATGAAGTCTGTTACAATGATTGACCGGCTGTATTTCTACAGAGCCGAGACCATATAAAATTAACATCGTAATTGATGCAAATTGCGCGGTAGATTGAGTGAGTCGATCCCTCCCAAACTTGGTTGATACATGATTGCGCATGGACATAGCTTGTGAAACAATGCCCTGCGCACACTACCGTTTTACTAACAACTTCAGTCGAATGATAAACAGATATTGAAACAAATTGTGGATTCATGATGACGGGGACGAATAAACAATTCTTATTCTAAAGTTATGACTAATTCCTCTTCATGAGGTAACTACTGTACAATTTTAATTATCGTTTCCACACATTAGCAACTATTGATTGTAGACATAAATCTGTATAGTAAGGTATAAGTCATTTTAATTATTTTTTTGTGTAAACGCGTGTGGGTCACCTTGCTGCATTGTTGCATTGTCTGCATTCGCAACAAGTATGATGACTACTCTTGGATTCAGCTCATGCTTTCCACTAGGAAAAGTAAAGTCATTGTGACAGGTACATATAAAAAAAAACTAGAAAAGGTAGAGTATTTATTATTTGCGTGATTTACAGATATCCGTATCTAGGATATTTTATTTAACCTCGCTGCCAAGGTAGTCCTTAATGGCAACGCATTATAAACGTTTAAATCAAATTAGAAAGAGGCATTTCTTATCAATTTAATCTTATATAGATATCTACAGAATAATAAATTGTGTTGAAATATTTTACCCTTTATTGCAAGCAGAAATTGTCAAAAAGCTACAGTCGTACGATGAAAGAACAAAAATGATAAATGATTTTAGATCAATTTTATATTTCCATGATATATACAATCTCCCATGCCAGCGGAAAACCATGACATATGTCTTCAGTGCTGTAAGAGCTCTTAGTTAGCCTTGTTAAAGTCCACAGATACTTCTATAGTTCAAGAAGAACGGTTGTCGCAAAATCCATTAAATTTATTTCCAATAAATATTTCAATACCAAAGTCTTTGTAAGGAGTATTTTTTATTCATGATTTGATGGCAAACAGTTACCGTAATCCATTTATATTCCGTTTACACTGTCACGTGCGCATTTCCGATTCTTCCCATAGGACTTCATTCAAGCGAAACATTCCCAGTCGCAAAATAAAATGCTTTGTTCTGTTTTACATTACTTCCAAATTAAATGTGAAAATGTATCTTAAACTTATTATCAACTAGCCGCTCCGACAGATTTCGTTCTGCAAAAGTTATTGGTCTGGAGTTCAATAGGAAAAATAAATAAGTATTTTTTATACTATTTTCCTAGCAGTATTTATGTCTTTCTTTTATCTATAAGAACCTTGTGCTTTAAAGAAAATATTTATAAAATATAAGCGAATTGGTGCAGCAGTTCTGCACTTAGCAACACATTTAGCTATTTATTATTATTTACATAGATTATTTAAGTTATCTTGTCATCTTGTGGGTCATCGGATTTAGTAACCACCGTAGATACATCATCAAGTCGTTAAAACGCATTCATAAAAACAGTTGGTACTGCGTAATAAATAATGAGGTGCAGAAAACATAGGCGCCATTTGCAATACATAAAACTCGGGTTCAAAGATCGCTTTAGTATACAGAATAGATGACCACGAGACGGTATCTTTGTGTCTGTAACTTTGATGTTAAACATAGCCTCAGTTTGTATTATCTTTTAGAGTAGGAAAAATTGAAATATAGCATCTAATGGGGAATAGAATATATGGAAAATTATATATATACATTCACGCCAATATTCCTTAGGAGTGAGAAAGGAAACGTTTTGCCGATGATTCTTCTAGTCACCGGAACCAATAACCACAGTATAGTAAATATAGAAACAGGTATTGTTTATATTCGACTTCTCAACTGAGAATCTCAACTAACGTCGTTAAATCGACAGAAGCTATACATATATTCGGGCTCTTAATATTTAACGCTAGCTAAACATTACACTTTTATAAGTATTTAATGTAGATTATTATTACTTCTTTATAGTCCCTAACTGTCATATTGTTGGAATGATGAAAAAATGATTAAATTACTACGATATTATAGAAATAAAAACCTAAAGAAACATTAAACTTGCGTTAAGTAGACACACTATTATGTCGTGGATATTTAATTATTCATGCGTATTGTTCAGGTCAGGAGGTCCTTCGGAGTGGATAGGAAGGATACTTACAAACAAGTTTATACACTTTGTCATGATTGTTAACGATTCTAATTACACTCCTACAAGAACTTAAAACAAAACGATTGATAACTACGGTGCTCGAATAGAATGTTGTTTTATCGTAGTTTTAGATTAGAAAGTCTTTTTTTTTTTAATGTAACATTTATTGAATATTTTATTTAAAAAATGACTAAGTTTCCGAGGCAAGAGTTTGACAAGAGGAAAGCAAATGTTTTCCTGTCTGTTCTCCTGGAAAGTAGTTTTTTTTTGCCGATCTGACATTATTTAGAAAGACTATCGATGTGTTCTTCATTCATTGGAAGAAATGATGATGCTGTCGGTTAGACTTTATAGATCATTACATACATTGTATCATCTTTTTATTGTGTATGTGACTAAACTCCTTTTAAACGACTGGACAGATTTTAATGAATTTTTTTGTCTGTATTCTTGAGAATTCGAGAATGGTTCAGATTCACAATTCGGTACAAAAACATATAAAATCTATTTGTGTAGCTACTTGATTCGATCCACGACGTTTATTGTGGGTGAAGTTATACCGCGGGATTCATCAAGTTATACTGTATTCATCATCCACTTCTTTTAGTAGTCAATTTCTGGACATAAGCCACTAATGAAACGAGTTCTGTACTGATGGATGGAGCTTTCATAGTTTTTGTCTAATTTTTGCAATCACTTTTTGTCACCGCGAAGCTAAGTAAGGTTTTAGCGTACTAAACCACGCTGGTCACACGGGTTGATGTAGGATTTGATTCGCGTTTTCCTTATCTTTACAGTGTTGTTGTCCTGCGTTTATTACTCCCTTATTCGGTTCTTACGACACCCATGACATGAATAGGGGAGGTAACACTTCGTATTTCTAATCCATCACTACACAGAAGGTAGTAAGGTAGTACTGATCTCCTCGTCGAGTACGGCCACAGCGGCCAGTCTCAACGGAGGCCAGCCAACTACGCAGGAGGTATTATAGTGCACAGGTGTTTGCGCAAACACAAGTGCACTCTCTGTTCCCTCTCTCTCATAATCCGATGGGACGGTTAACCGACACGACCGGGAAGAGATATAGCGCAGGATCGATAGCTTTACATGCTCTCCGAGGTATTGTATAGTTTTACTAACACAGTATTATAATTTATTAGTGAAACTGTATATGAGATTCTGATAGCTTTAATATTTATGTGTATGTTCCATTGTCGGTTTATAATATATTAATTTTTTTCTTCACAAAATTTAAAAAAAACATGTTAAGTTCTATGCTGTATACAGTTAGCGCTCACAAATCCCTTCGGGCACAGTTCGTGACCCATATCCTATAATAGGCTTAATTAAACGACGAATAACCAATATTGTTTAATATTACATTAAAATTGCATAATGTCATTATTAGTACGTTAAGAGAATTCTATTATTTTTTAAGTTTCGTGAAGGAACGTGCAGTTTAAACTTAAATTTATGAATAGATTAAGTACTTTCTGTTTGAATTTATTATGAATATATCATATATTTTCTTTTATAATATGAGTGGCAAACGAGCAGACGTATCACCTGATGGTAAGTGATCACCGCCGCGTATGGACACCTGCAACACCAGAGGCGTCACAAGTGCGTTGCCGGCCTTTTTAAAAGGAGTAAGCCTTTTTCTTGAATGTTTGAAGGTCGTATTGGTCAGGGAATACCGCAGGCGACAGTTCATTCCACAGTTTTGTTGTGCGAGGCAGAAAGTTCCTTGAAAAGCGCACAGTTGTGGACTACCAACCATCTAGATGGTGGGGATGAAATTTCTATCGCGAAAGACGATGGCGAAAAGAGACGGCCGGAATCGCCCCGAACAATTCGTCGGAGCACTCCCCATGGTAAATGCGGCAGATAATGCGCAGTGAAACCACATCTCTACGCAGCGCCAATGAGTCTAGCCGAATTGAAACTTCTTGGGAATCGACGATTCGAGTCGCTCTCCGTTGAAGGCGGTCCAAAGGGAGGAGCTGGTATTGGGGTGCTCTCGCCGAAAGATGGGGATAGTATTCCAAATGAGGCCGGACCTGCGCCTTATAAAGCAAAAGGCGGCGGGCTGGAGTGAAATACTGTCACTGTCTGTTGACCACACCGAGTTTCTTCGGGGCCAATTTGGCCTTACCCCCCAAATGGTCACGAAACTGGACTTCACTCGATATTCGACACCAAGTACTCTAATATTGGTTGAGGCAGGTAGGGAAGTATC